>JAHZMV010005302.1:0-70900 GCA_027743765.1 Coecobrya sp. COE2 | reverse complement strand
TGGCCACATTTTCTTTGACGCACAACTACGAAAAAGAAACAAATCAAAAATGTTTAGTCAATCAAGCAAAATAATGGAAAATTTTATCATACATGTAGGTGTGGCTATTTCTGACAATCAATATGATAACACAACACAAATTCTGTAACATCTCATTATCTTCCTTTTAATTCAAGTCAGTTATATACCTATGCATGTCATTTGAAATTTTTATGGGTTGATGCATAATGTGTTATAGCATACTTGAGTATTATATGGCGATAATGACTTACACAACCATTTTCCCGGTATTCTGACAGACATTCATACTACGCCTACGTCTTATAAATGAATATTAATTACACATATCCGCCGCTCTACACCTTTTGCTCATTTTGAAATTTGTCTTACTTGTTCCTGGGTTTTAGTTTGATTCAAAATATCTATCGCTGCCAAATTGCGTTGAACAAAATATTTGTAGAAGAGGAAATCAGTGCAAATAACTTGTCCCTCCTGTCAAGTCTTCAATCTTTAAAAAGGTTTATCTATTTATTTACAAAGTTCCTGTGAATTTAAAATGACGTTACTGTCATCAAAGAATCCTGAAAACTGTACCAAAAGGACAAGGGTTTCTATTATTAGGTAATTTAATTTAAGCGAGCAATAGTATTTTAACTAATAATAACGGTACTTTATTGTTAATAAAACATGCTGTTATATACATTGTAGATATGTCCCATTATATAAACAATTCATATGCGAATGAATGACATGACGAAAGAGTAAGAATTTTTCAAGCATAACAGTATACTTATCTACTAAACTTTACAATGTGGCACTGGCCTGGGACACGTGTATTGTGTATGTACGTATTAAAGGTTTACCGCACATTTTTATACTGAAAAGGTGAAAATAATTCGCATCCATGTTTCCTCTAAGCAAATAAATTATGCAAAAATTTGTTTTAAATTGCATTTCCTGTCGCAGAGTAAACAGAAACAAAAGTGCAAATATTGAGAGATGTGACATTATATATATGTGCGTATAAGCTAGATTTAGAATATTTAGAGTTTAGAATGCGGCGTTCAAAGTTCAGACATGTCTCTTGCGAACAGACGACGAAACCCAAACTAACGTAATGTTTCAGTCGAAAGAATATCTGGAAATCAGAGGAAAGGTGATTTGTAAATTCATGATACGATGACGATAATACAGGAAAAGATATCAATCAGCAATGACTCTTCGTGAAACATTGGAAAAGTTTTCGTGGTAAAAAGTTGTTCTGTTGGAAAGATAAGTCATTAGTGGAGGAGAAGTTAGTAGGTGGATAAAACGAAAGTTTTGTTGGTAATGCTTTCTCCACACACATTATACATAGGTACTTAAGTACTCACAAATATGTACATAAGCGCATAAAATTCTCGGGTTTTACTTTCCTGCGTATTTATTTTATAGTTTATACGTTCACATTAGGCACATTTGAACATTTCTCCTCAACAAATTCTCCAAAAATAGACCAAAATGATGTCATGATTGTAAAAAGAATGTGTTTCTCTTATACAATCGGGAAAGAAAAACAGGCCTAATTATAAAAGGTTTCGTTTGTTAGTCTTTCTACTTTTCTTCTACAAACTTTTCAGACAAAAAGGACTTTGAAACAGTTTTTTGACAGTATTCTCTCTGCAAAATATATGCATTTATAAAATTAAATTAATATGCAAGCTATAATATTATGTATACATTTATCTGTATTATTCAAATACTCGTGAATGCTGAATGTCACTGCTTGAGTCCTTTGTACCCAGAAACATCTAAAAGTATCAAGTGTAGATAAGCTTTAGCTTTCAAATCTTACAAATGACTTCTAAAGTACATAAATATCCTTACTTTTTACACATATGTGCGTACTTAACTGCGATAGTATATCCACTCTAGAAATTATTTTTCATATGCTACCATCACCATCAATATAAATTCCCTTTTAAAATTGTGGAAAGAGGGCATATTTCCAGAAACCAGTTCCACTGTATTACCGCTACCACACTGTACTTTTGTTCTACTTTTTCTATAGTCATCATCACTATGAATCTTCTGCAAAGAAGTGAAGGAGATAAAGTGAGGAGAAAGTCAGGAAGTTCATTCTTGCCACTATGCTTACCTATATATACTCAGTCCAACCACGCGGCTTGACTAATTATCTTTTTGTGCTAGAGCTAATTAGAGAGCAAAAGGATGCTTCTGATTGGATTTGCCTTTCTTTTGATTATGCTACCCCTTTAATAGCACTTTAATATTTGTGAAATATATATTTCTTATAGAGTTACTAATATTCAGCAAATACACATGAGTGCTTGTATATATCTATTCTTTCTCTCAAAATATAAAGTACCTTAAAATTTCATCTTATTCATGTAATCGCATCTATTGTACTTTTATTAATAGACATCTTTACTCCCTTACGCTTTCCCATGCATTGAGAAAAATATGATTGCTAATCTAAAAAATATTGTAATATAATCTGATATCAGCTAATATTGTGGTTCCTTTCCTTTATCTAGTGAATTAGTTTTTAAATTGTATTTTCGTTGTGAGAAGCTGTATTTACATTATGTTACATACCTCTCTGATGAGAGAAAGTTACCTATGCAAGGATCTCCTCATTTGTAATATAATATCGTCCATATATTCAAAATATAATCTGCTGAAATAACTTGGAATACTTTCGTTGTCTCTCGTCGAGATAATGATAAAACTTGACTTTTATTCGTCAATGTTTTTGTAATTAAAACAAAAACTATGTGTTATTAGAAGGCAATTCATTTTCTTTCCCCATTAATTATTTTGGCCACGAATGTTTTCGTATTATATATAATTATAGATACATAAGTGTATAATGTAGTAGTTATATATTTTAATGGATAATGGATGTATGGAAAATTTGCGTTCGGTCTGAAATAATAATATGCATATATGGTTTTCTCTAATCGTGAATGACGTAGCAAAAAATAAATATCACGAATTTCTCCGTTTACTTATCTATATGTTTTACTATACAGAAACTTTCCTAAATGTATTCCTTTCTATTTCAGCAAGTTTTTAAAGCCATTAAATTCCTGACGGTGAACCTTGGGAAGACATACTGAGAAGTAAGACACATTTAGAGCACATATCCATGTGAAATTTCTTCCCTAAAGCATCAAATGAAAAACTGTATTTTCTTTTGAAGATGATCCCCGCTGCAAGTTCTATTGTTTGCTCTGTATCAATATAATTTCTTTGCAAATAAGTAAGATACATATATCTCAACAACCAGGTCAACAGAAATCGGATTCGCATAAGTGAGCTGATATGTAAGTAGAACTGTTCTGAGTAAATACAGTAGAAATAGGAATAAACTTATCATCAATAATAATAACAATAATAATACAGCGAGAAGTCAGCAACAGTTTATAGGCCATTAGACACTGAAAGAAATAAGAGAAATCAGACTGCACGATCGACTACTACCACTTCAGCAGTGTGTTATAATACAGAACGGGTGCAAAATGTGTGTAATGTACCTATGCATATCTTTGGTTGTAGTGGTGGTACAAATGCATGACCATTTATCAGTCACGAAGAATAAGAGTTTTTTTAGATAAAAATCTGACGAAACGACTCCGCACTGATTCCAGAGGAGGAGAGTGTGCACTATTACAAACCATATTGGTTACCCTTTTATACTCTCCACTCGAAATAGAATCGACAAAGTAGGCCAGATTCCATGTATAATTTACAGCTCTTCTTCATTCCCATTTCAGCAACGCGCTTTCTCTTGATACACAGTGGACTCTCACTCGCGACTACTGAAACGAGCAAGGCACACACGTAGACAATGGATGTTTCTACATTTCCGAATTATATTCACAAAAAACGGACAAAACACATACTCGATTTATCTAGTAGCACCGACAACGGCACTATACTGCTTACTTGGAACATTTACTCTTTTGCCTAAATTACATGCGACAACGACGAGAGGCGTTTTATGTTCCTCTTCTGCGGTTACAATCGATACGTAATTCTGCTGACCAACAGGAAATGTGCGAGAAATGGCAAATGGTTAAATCCTTTCGTTTAAGATAACGCGCATATGTATATGTAATCTCAACAGAATGCTAATGTGCATAGTTGTACCAGACATACAAGAAGGAGCTTATGGTGTCATCCTCTTATTGTAGTCTTTTTTACGTATTTATATCTACAATTCATAGTCGTGGTTTAAGTAATGTCGTTTTTACCCCGTTGTCGTCGTACCCTGATCAAAATGCAATGCGATACTAGAACATTCACTGGTCTCAGAGCAATGACATCAGATATATTTTTCTGAAAAAAGAAGCTTGCAAAGGGAGGAAGATATGTGGCAATAATGGTGTCCATTGTTTGTAAGGGCATATATAAAATGGGGAAAGTGAAAGGAAAGAAAATGAACTAAAGAAAATGAACGAGGGAGCAGAATGTATGTACATTAGACAAGTAAACGACAGACAGAACCACTTACCATTGAGCACATGAACAAGTACTGACGCAGATTCCGAGTTGGATGGCGAGCACGTATAATTACCTAAAGAAAATATTTTATAATTCAAATAATCATCAGTCATCACTCATAATTTAATTTTTGAAAAAACCTTCTAAAAATAATTAAAAATTCGACCAATAAGTGATGATTTTTTAATACATAATCACGATTAAAATGTTAAGGGAAAACATTGTTTTCCTTCTCTGCACTTTCGCCTTACTTTTCCCAACACAGCATTTCCAGTGAAAACTATTACTTAAAAAATCTATCACGTTGCCGTTTAATGATCCAAGTATAAATTAGGAATCAATCATAATATTATCAATCAACTATGGGAGCATGTGAATAGGCATTATATACATCAAACAAGAAGATAACATTCTTGGTTTATACATTTCTTCAAAATAATAATGACTTTCCCCAAAATTTAAATAAAAATATCCCGAAGAATACCATCATTTTGGTCGAAATTATATTTTTTCATAGATCAACTATCAACTAATGAACAATAAATACCAAATTTTCGTAAACGTAATAAAATTTCGGAAATCCGTACCTGAATCGGAAGGCTGTGCTTTAGAGATGAGAAGACGTGAGGTTCTTGTCTGTTTCTCCGTTACCACGTTTATTCCTTAAAATTTGAAGGGGAGAATAAAACGAAAAAATCATTGTAATTTAAATGCACGTCATTAATGAATCCAGGCAGAGCAGAAAAAATCATTCCAACGTGCACTTTCAGTGATTCATTCCAAGTTTTCTCTGTCTCCCTATTTCCATCCCTGTCCAAGTAAACATAATAAAGACTCTATCCCAACTCCCCACGCATTTTTGTGTGGCGATGCTTCATGCTAAGTTTGTACTTTCTTCAAAGACACAAAATAAATTCCCTATCAGTTTGTATACATTATCCTTCCCACAATGAATATCCTTCATTTAAAAATGATTCCGTGAGTAGACTAAGAAACATGTAAATCGTGTAATCAAACCTATTATGTATTTTTTTCTATGTAGTTGTACCCAATTAACTTTCATTTCATTCGTCTAAAAATAAAATTAGGTCATTGCTCTCCCAAAGGAGAGAATGCAACTCATTTCAGAATGAAATAGATAGAGGTTCAAAAAATTGGTATTATATCTTCGTACTCATCACCCTCTGCTCCTATTACATGCGTGTGTATTTTTGTTAATTGAACTTTCCCTTCATTTCGATGCTAGGTATTAAAAGCTAACATTTAGGTTCACATTCTCAATATAGCGGGTCATTTTACGACGTTGTACGGTTTTGATAATGTGTCAAAATCGCATTGCAGAATGTGAAAGAAACTAATTAAGAGGCTAAATGAAGGGATTTTATGTTCATTCACTAACAACAGGAAATCAAACGAAAATCTCTTGTACAGATAGCCATGTGCTAAATAAATAAGCGAACATAAAGGTAACCTTCGGTTCGGACAGAACCAGAATTAACTAAGAGTAACGTAATATAACCACGAGTAAAAAGACTTCAAAACAAAGTATTATCCATGAAAGTACATGGATCGATGACTCATTGTGAAAGCACACGTCACAAAAATACATGATTTCTCTCCTGCAAGGATTTCCATACTTATTTCACGTGATATTTGATTTTTTGCTGTTATTTTACAGTTGGTTTGTTCGACAAACCAAATAGGTATATGTTGAAAATAAACCGTTAATTGTAGCCTTTTCCTGCGACTTAACTACTCACCTCAAATAACATTTGAGGCGCAGTTACACAACTTTCTTTATTCATTGCTGTCGACTTCCTCGTTTATTGCTTGTGTTTTGCACGTGTTTATTTTTATTTTTAGATCAATTCTTGTGAAAGTCCAATGAAAAATGAACCCCTGGTAGACTTTCACGTGATATTTGATTTTTTGCTGTTATTTTACAGTTGGTTTGTTCGACAAACCAAATAGGTATATGTTGAAAATAAACCTGTTAATTGTAGCCTTTTCCTGCGACTTAACTGCTCACCTCAAATAACATTTGAGGCGCAGTTACACTACTTTCTTTATTTATTGCTGTCAACTTCCTCGTTTATTGCTTGTGTTTTGCACGTGTTTATTTTTATTTTTAGATCAATTCTTGTGAAAGTCCAATGAAAAATGAACCCCTGGTAGACTTTATTTCAGATACATTATTTCAGAACATAATAGTATATTGTGCCTATGCTAACTATACATTCACGTTATCTAACCCTTTAAAATTGTTACTTGAATGTCAAAATTATTCCTTCTGTATTGTATAACTATACCTTTTGTCTAATCGTATAAATCAGATGTACCTTAAATAACGCGTTATGCAAAATGCTACTAATATGAAATGTCAGATTGTTGTTGCACAGTAAATTTAAAGCAAAATTATACATTGCAATACAATTCGTGCGCCTGCTGCTTCAATTTGTAATTCGTGAAACCCTACATATAATAATAAAAAGGCGATTCGCAAATAAGAATGAATTCTGATCGATCCATGTGGATTGACAACTCTATTTTACACGAGAGGTGGGTGGAGTGAATTATATTATAAGTATATTCAGCATTTTGAACTGAAATAGAAACTTGCAAAATAATTCTGTTTAGATTAGGTTAGGTATTCATAATGCGTAGAATGCCAGTCCTTTCCGACAGGTTTTGGTGGAGACAGAGACACATGAACTATTGAGAAGGTGTTATACCTACAATGTGAATAAAACATTGGGCTTACCTCCACGTTGTGAATAATTGATTACTCGCCGCCCGTGGTACCAGTAAATATATGTGGGAGGTTCAGGAGTCTGGCGCACAATACATGTTAGGTTGATATCACTGCCACTTTTCAAGTGCAGTTCCGGATTACCGAGAATTTCTGCTTGCGAAACTGTGTCAAAACCACATGAAACAAAGTTGTTGGTGTAGTATTCAATCCGGTAAGCACACATGCAGATCATTTTACAACTTTGACTACGCAGATCTACTTTTCGGAAACATAAATCTTAGCTTATACACAAGTTGTATGTTTGTACCTATGTATGCTGTCATTTTCAAATAAACCTATCTGAGTGAAAATGTAAATATACGTCCGTACAAAATGAATTCGTCATTCTGTCCATGTACGAAACTTCATGATAATATTATATTACACCATAAAAGCAATGACGATTATCATCAAACCAAACCTCTCTTCACCATTGAGTAGTTGAAATTTCAGTTGCACATATTTGTTGTCTGCTCAAACCAAACATCAACAATTGCGGAGGCCTAGCGGTGAAAGTCAAAGGGAAAACAAATATGTCATTATATTTAATTGCAGCAATTTAAACTTCTCTTTTACGTCAGCCTTGCTTTTGATTCACGTAAGAGATGAATGTATGCCTATGTCTGCCTGCGTGAGTGGTTTGAAGCCAATGTGGTACGCAATTTCCTTTTCAGTTTGACAACTGGAAGCTATATATTTTCACCTACGAAATGGTCGACTGGTGTATGCATGTATATATTCTGTTCGATAATAATGAACATCCCCACGACTGACAGCCGGTGAGGCTCACTGTAGCTTTTACTCACTTTCATTCAGGTTTGTTGATAAATGTTTTACTGTAGTGCCTCTGGGAATGGATATCGACAGCTTTACTTTTTCGTCATGCATTTTGTTCGTGTGCAGGTTATGCTACTCTTAAGGACAAGGATCTACAATCTGCTTAAACAAAGCTCTAGGATGCTCTAGCATTGGTAGGTACAACATAAATGTATATGAAATTCAATGGTATTATCTACTGTAAAGTGAAAGCAAGTACTTTTCTGAATTTGACTAGTTTTAAGTGGTGGTTTGGGTAAATTAAGCAAAGAGCTGGATTTATTTTCTCCATTTATTTCCGAACGTCACACCTTTGAATAATTTCTCACGCTGACTAATTACCTCTCACGAGTCACAACTATCCTCTGGTTTACGCATATTGTTTTGAGAAATGATTATTGAAACTTGAGAGTTTTAATGTCATTTTTCATGGATGCCTTCTCTACTCACATCAAAACGATGGTGTAGTTCTATTATAAACGGAAAAGTTTGATATAAGTTGTACTTTTTCTTATGCCATTATGGATAATGCCACATGGAAAAAAGTTCATAATTATGGACAGAAATGTATGCTATACAAATGGTTTGGGAAAGCATTTAGAGGAGATATCAAAACTTCATAATTATACTCATAACTTAAAAGTCACTTCAACTCTCGTTAGTAGAAACGCCCAAATGCTTTTTATGTCAATTTATATTCAAATACCTATTATATATTAGAAAGGGGTTTTGAGCAATAGGTGCGTTACAAGTTAATAGATGGCCTATATCTACTGTGCTAACTGTCGTTTTCAATTTACTCAAAAATGAAGGCTGAATGAGCCAATTTTTAAATTATCTTGGATTAAATGAAAAGTAAATTCTACAAAAAAATCTGGCTCAGCATTTTACCAATTTCAATTTTCACACGTTCTCATACTACTAATATGGTATATTATCATGATTTTGTGTTTAGAAATGCACCCAAAGGTTTTCAATCATTTTTTCCTGGTACGCCCGGATCACGTTTATAAAATGGTTATACAATAATATTGGTTATGGTTATGTCAATATCATCATAACTTCATGATTTCATATATTGCAGAATATGGTGTTTTAAGTATGGGCTGTATGAACTTAAGGTTTATCTCAGTTTACATGACATGTCAGTAAAATACGCATATTTATAACAATGTTTGCAATCTTATTTACCGAATTACATAATTTTGTGGGCGGTAGTCGGAAGTGTCAATTGCATACATGCAAACTTTTCTTAACTCTTACTTGTATGACATATGAGTTATATGACTCATGGAATTGGAATTGTGTAACTTATTTATTACATTGAAATAGCAGTTATCTAATAGTATGCTGGGCAAGTATTAATACTACGAACTAAACAATTTTTGATGTTATATAAACTATTCTGACGTATCTGCTAAGTCGGTGTCATTTTCGCAATACTAGGATTAATTGATTACAATCTTCGGGATTATTCACTTACTGACAACATTGAGCTCAAATGCCATACTAATTTTCGGCTCGGTGCTGACCTGTAAAATCATACAGAATGTACAAATAGTTATTAATATGCTTTTAAATACGCTTGTCAATTAAGCTTTTTCGAGAATTATTGTATGCGAGCATATTCATATTTGTTCTTACTTGACACTGAGTTGGGAAGTGCAGGTTGACGATGGACGATGCAAACGGATGTTGATATAAAATATCATAAAAAATAGATTACACATAATTAGCTTTGGTTCATGTATTATATAGAAGTAATTATTACTATTTATTGCCCAACTCGTAATATTTGAATTTTATTCGCAAATTTGTTGACTGAACATTAAAATATGGTTAATTTCTTCATTGTATGAGCAAATATTGCATGATTACGTAATTACTAGAGAAAATGATAAACAAAGTTGAAACAGTTAATTAATTTGAAGCGTGATCAATCAATATAATATATTGTAGAAAATTAACAACTTTTCTTATTGAGTTGTACAGTTCTTTGAACTCAATTTGCTTTATTTATAGGCAATATGCTTTCTCCTGCTACACCAGACATACAACTGACTTTCCACTTGCTACAACTCAAAGGGTAAAAAAAACTTTCCTTTATAAGTTGTATACACTTTTACAAGAGTGATCGTGTACCTGAACGTCTGGCGAAAAGAGACTATAGTACAAGTTTTAGATAAAAAGTCACTCACTCACAACTCACTTCTTCTCCAGCCATCGCACCGAAGAGTTATTCGATTATAGCATCCATTGGTGCGGCACATGAAAGAGAACCACACTAACCAAGTCTGACGTGCAAGTCAGCTTTCTCTTTCTCTCTCTCTCTCTCTCTCTCTTTCTCCGGCAAACACACTACACTTTAATTCTTGCTGGTATTTATTTCTTCAAGGGAGTGCAGCAAGAAGCACATGATACTTTGTCATGTGTGTATTTAATGTTCACCTTCATCTATTTTTCCAATTTTATGTGTATCCCACTCAAAATTTTCTCCCAGAGAAAGTCATATAAGCATGCAAGAGTGGTACATGGTACTCCAAAGTTGAAAATTTCTAATATGGATGAATGAACTAACTAAATAAGCTGCAGTGCAACATACTTCGATACACTTGTATTTAGTTAGTGCTACAAAGCAATATTAATATTATGTACTTTGCCTACTGTCTGGAGAGAACTGGCACGTACATCGTCATCATCATCATCATCATTTGTTGAAGGAATTCCTTCTTCTCATTGCCCTGCTTGGATATGTTCAGGGTCTGCAGTACGCAGTTTTGTGGGGAAAACTTTCAACAGATTTTGACTAGCCATAAATTTTAAGTTTGCTGACAGGTATGACAGACCAAGTTGCTAGTCTACTTTAATAATTTTATTACTTTCAACATACATACCATGGTTCACATGTTTTTTAAGTTCACCATACGACCAAAGATGTGGTACTCTCCTTTCACTTCTTGTTTCTTCAAGATGAAGAAAAATAGGAGACACAGACACGGTCATGTAATACATGCAGCGAGTAACCCAAGTGTAAGAAGACAGGGAAAGCCTTGTTTTCAAAGTCCAAATATAGGTTGAATCCCTACACTAAAATTGTAACGTTACATAACTGTAACCATTTGAGCATTCCCAACGGTTGTTCGATAACATTTTAAGTATGACTTGATATGTTGCCATTTTCTGGTGAAAAGATAAATTCCCTGGAATTATCAGGTGCTTTGCTTGCTGTCATGTTTGGAAAATTTAAATGAGCGTGGAGATGTAATGAACAAAATATAAGCCATGTTTCTTTGTTTCACGGTTTACATTTTCTTGGAACATATCAGATGCATGAGTAACCTTCAAGTCTCTTCACATCAAGTGGTTTCATTTCACCGTTATGCCTTCCAGCTACGTGAGCGTCATTGGGCAAATTAAAATTGAAAACTGTGTCGTAATAAACATTTCAAAAGAAAATTACAAGTCGATATTTCGATCTCATGGCTTGACTTCATTAGCCTTTGTAACATCAATAACTACATAGTACCTATACGTTATTTCATCAAGCTGTCACACTTGAATCGATTCTTTTTTTAGTATTTCCACTAAATCTAATTTACGCAACAAATAAAACCAAGGACGAGAAAAGTCGTGATTTTTTTACATAATCATTTGAGAATAGTGCTAGTATATAACGCTGCGAGTGCATTTAAGCACATTGTAATGTGATGTAATGAAAATGAGAAAATGAAATCTTGGAAAGCTCTTTTGTTGAAGGAGGACTTCTTTCCATCGGCCAAACCTTCACCACAACAAGTCTATTTAGCAGGCATCTATATGTATTTACCTTCTCCAGAAAACTAATATTAGCTCATGTAAGCTAACAAATCTTTAAACAGGATGAAACATAGTAGGTATAAGCCAAAGAACATTTTCTCTCTATTTTTATTCCCTCTTCAGTATTTTCTTTTTTTATTTCGCCCTCTGCCAAGAGAATGATGGATTGCGCCTAAAATCTTTGAGAATCTCCCGTCACTTTTTATCTTTAACCGACTTTTCCTTCCTTGCGCTCCTGTTCAAGTACATCGTGTAAGCTTATTTTTTTCTTTTTCAGTTTCACTTTCACCCTCCACTGAAGTCTATGAATCATTAAGGAGCGCGTATAATAATGATTGTAGCAAAAAGAAAATTAATGCACCAAAAAGCATAAAAAGCACTCTCATGAATGAACTTGTTCCTAAAAAGCAAGGGCATGCATGTAATAAAGCATCTCTCTGATGTTCCTTTCTCAATGAATTCGCTACGCAAACTACCTGCTCCACAAATCGTGACAAAGCAAAAAATAAAAAGATTATGTGACTAAACTAAACACACACTAAAACCTGTGCACCTATAAATCAAGTCAGTTCAAACACATATGTGCTTACTGTCAAAACTTCAATTTTTATATTGAAGAGTTTTATGGAAAAAAATCCACCCCTGTCAAAAGATTTGGAGTAACCTTTGCATAATTTAAAGTTATATAGCCCTCTACTTGACTTGACATAACACTGGATTTGCAAATTGGATCAAGAAACTTTCAATTTCGATGAGCTATGATTACCATCATTAAAAAGCTCATTAGGGGCAGTCTCTTTCTGTCCTTTCCATGAGACTGTTATATATTTAATCCTTTTAGACTCTGGCCAAGTCAATATAAATGGTTTTATTTAAAATAAAAAATTAAGCCAAAAAATCATCGCAAAATGGTGAACTGTTTTTCTCTCCATGAAGCACATACTATACGTTCATACATCCTATGCAAATAAAGTATGTAGTCATTATGAAGTTACATAATCCTACATTACTTCCTGCTTGATGGAAAATATAAGCTTTCACTTTTGTTATTGAGAAATATGTATGTTTTTTACCAAAAGACATCGACCTCACCAGAGAGATCAACGATCATATTGTAGTATTTGAAATGAGGAATTGCAAAAGGCTCCATAGATGGTTTGAGAACCAAAATTCTTCATAAACTTACTCACTGCTCAACCGCCCATCCTCAACATTTTTCCTGCACTCTTACACTCCTTCAAAACGGCTGTAAGTACCATAAAGAAGTACCTGCTATAACATAAAGTAATAATATTCTCATCTCCTTCCTCCCTGTCCTGCCCTACCGGCTGCTCTAATCGTCATTTCCCATTTCAATCCCATTAAAACTCTGTTAATGCCAAAAATCGCGATTTCATTCCGTCGTCTTCGTCATATACGATATGCCCTGCGATACCACTCCTTTACTACTTATGACACTCTCACTCTACAGAAGTGGGAATAATGTGTTTGAATCGGTCTCTTTGGCAGTTGTGGAAGTGAGAAAAGTTTAGCCTCTTCTTCATTCCTCTTTTTCTCTTACTTTCTTTCCTTCTCTCTCTCTCTCTCTCGCTTTCTCCTTTCCCCTTTTTGAATTTTCTGACGGATGAAACAAATGGATAAAAACGAAGAATAAAACTGAGAGAAAGCGGATACCAGTGGACGACAACGACTGAAGTTCGTAGAAGGAAGCAACGCGGGTAAAGTATTAAGCACTCCCGGCAAGACTATGAAAAGATGCATTATTATTATCACTGTAGTATTAGTAAAGTAGTGGAATGAACAGAACTCGTACACAATACGTCCTTTCATATTAGGTATGCATGTACTGGCATATTTGCTCTCACTCCCAGAAATATCAGACTCGCACACACAGGCATCTCAGCCAAAAAATGTTATTATTATGATGATGATGATATTCTTTACTTTTTTTACTAACGCGTAACGGGTAACAAACTATGCGTACACACACACATCCATGCATGTACAGATATATCCAGATATTTGAGCATTCTTCAAGTGACATTATTCCGGCACACACAGCCACACTCAACGACACATACTATAATAGAACATTCAATCCTCGGAAATCTCTCCTTTCTTTTTGAACATCCGTGGAGTTATTTAATCCTTTTGCCTCGGGAAGAAAATGCGGCGATTTTGCAAGGAACGACTATCAGAATAAATGGAAGGCATAATGTGTGATTACCGGAACAACTTGAAAGCCATTAATGGGCCTGCTATTACTACATTACCCGGTAGAAAACTATAGCCTCGTATGAAATCAGTTGCGTGCATACTGTGCAGTCAGGACTTTTGTATAATAGACGTACATAAATATGTATATCTGTTAAAAATAGCACGAAAAAGCAGTTCCGTTGAGGAAAAGCATGCAGTATATTGGTGAGTGTGGTGTCATGACTCGGATTTTACCGTAGCAGGGCAACTGGTTACGATATTATGGAGGTCGAATTTCATTTAGGTAACTTATATATAGATAGCGCATTAGTAGAAAAAGGTAGTAAAAACCTCTCATGTTGTTATTATGACATAGCCAATAGTTTGTAGAAGGGGTATAGAGGAGAAGGAAGAACTGCAAAATGGGAAGTGGCATAAGCAATGCGGTTGTATAGTCAACTGCAACAGCAGTTCCAGGCCTGTCCCTTCTGTTTTGTTGTAATAATATTGGATATATACATATTATAGAAATGTCGATTTCTTGAAAAGGAAGAAAGGAAGAAAATGGTACATTGATGGTGATGAGAATCGTTGCTATTCGTTCTGTCTCTGCTGTTGCAATTGAAAATACTTTCTTCACTTCACAATCCTGTTTCAGTTCCTGCTGCTGCCACTCTTCTTTCGTCGATGCATGTCATTTACTATAAATGGCTTTTGGTTAGTTTCCTATAAAAACTAACAACACATAGGTACATTTGCTGCAAGCACTGAGATCGTTTGCTAGCTTTTGTGTTCTTATTAAATTCAAATAATCATGGTACGTATAGCTAATCGTCTAATTTTAATCAGATTCTGTTAGTGAAGCTATTTTTCCTCTTCAGATTTCCTAATACCCATACATGCTACATATTCAATGACACTATTTTGCAAATTACAATTCGTTTTTTCTTCTTCCTAGGATGGCATTATTGAATAATTCGGCAATGTACTTTTCCCATTAGAATCATTCAACTGGTTTTATTCCGATTGCTCTCCGTATTCTTTCCATGTCATTGTCTGCGTCATCGCGGTACGATAAAAACGTGAACTGAACATAGCAAGAAAGGTCTTTAAACCCACACTTAGAAAACTGTTATACCCTGCGCTCACCTCAACTCTTCCTGTACCCCCTTTTACAGCTTTGCCGTGTAGTCCGATGTGGATAACTTTGGCCTAATAACAATCTTAGTGAAATAATGGCTTCTGAAATTGCAAATTCAACTCTCCATGAGAGTAAGGGAGGGTTCTCAAACAGGAGCTTATGTCTTTCTGCGTTGGTTTCATTCAGAGATAGATAAGGAAGGTGGGAGGACGTACCTATATGTATCTACTCAATGTGCCTTGAAATTACAGAATGATAGTAAATTTTGGCATTGTGTACAATCCCTCTTTAGATCGAGATGCAAAATACTCTCAAGTAGGACGGGGAAAGGTCTAAACACCACATCAAAACAGAGGTTGTGCTTTTCATGGTTTTGCATATCACTCCAGTGCCTCCACGACTGCCATGATTTCCGTCATCCTGCTAACCACACCATTGATACGTGCATATAGCCTACTTTCCCCGTGTGTTCTTCGTTATTAAAGCTAATAATATCACGAGTCCATGTGCAACACACATAATATGTGCACATTCACTTCGTAATGTCAAAACGTGGCTATATACACCCGAAGAACGTAAAATTCTGGCTTGTTTCGGGCTACGTGCGTTATCATTATGAAATGAAATTAGATATAATGGAATGTACCTACTTTTAATATGCAATTACATATTCTGAACCAGGGAGAGAAACTGGTACAACAGGACTAACATGGTTTCTGGTGCGCACAACATAAATTCACGCAGTTTTCTTTTTTTTTCTTTATCCTCGTATTCAACACGTTTTTCTCGGTGAAAGGAAACCAGCACTATATTTTTGATATATAGTGGCAGTATTAGCTAAGATGATGATCATAAATCGACACAGTGGTAAAATTAAACCTTTAATCATAATTACAATACGCTCTGGCGACGTAAAATGGTTGGATGGGGCCATAAACACCAGTGAAAGTGCTGGTGAAAGTCTTCATATATTGCATACATTACCAATTTACTTTTTGCTACAACAACTACTACACTTGGAAACCACCGCTTATATATCCTTTGCCACTACATGGAGGTAGACATGTTTTTATGAAAACTTGTTCTCTAAAACTGTGTAGCAATTTTCTTTCAAGGTAGTTATAGCTGCTTTCTGCTCTGTAAGTGAAAATCTTTGAATGCTACTGTTGCAGTGGCTGTTAGCCAGCCAGACCGCTTTCATGGCGAAATTGAAGTTTGGTTGGACTCTACTAAAGCGAGGGTGCTGTACAGCATGTCTGCCTGCCTTCTCATTGTTTGATCATATCAGTTGAGCAAGTATACTGATACTTTTGGTGACCTAAATACTTTCAGGTGGTATTTTCATTTCATTTCACATGCCACTGACTGGGAATTGGGAAAAGTAAAAGGGAAAATGTGATACAGAAACAAGATAAAAGAAAAAGCGCTTGCTTGATGGAAGACGAGAGATTCCCATGCAAGTACTGTACCGTCGTTTTAATCGAAAACACTGTTGCTGCCATGTTGTGTACCTGACCTAGATGATAATAGGTATTCTTATCATAAATCATGCTCCGGGTGGAATAATTATTATTGTGCAAATTTTAGAATAAAATAGTGGCGATTCGTCAGTCAGATAAAGTTTATCTCTAGTTGTTAATTACAGTTGTATTGAAATTTGAACGGGCCATTATTTCTCATAAATTTTCGAAAACTCAATGAGCAATATAACATTACTAAATTACATGACGGTGGTTACTTTGCATGTCAAGTCTAATCTTTTTGTATTTTTGCTTGAAACTTAATTTTATATCCGGTTTAAATTAAAAGGTAAGGTAAAAATTGCAAAAGACTACTTTAGAATTTTGAATAAATAATTTGGTTGGCAGGCAGGTCTAACGGATTGCTTCTATTTCACTATATCGGCGTAAGGAGGATTTTATTTTCATTTTATATTTTGTATTGCTTTGATGAAATCAAAGGTTGCTTTTGTTTGCCACAGGTTTGGGGTATATTGGCAATTAGAAAATTTGGTCTGAAACATTTGTTAAGTTTACTCTATGCTTTAAATTTATCGGTACGTACTGGTGGTTACTTTGCATGTCAAGTCTAATCTTTTTGTATTTTTGCTTGAAACTTAATTTTATATCCGGTTTAAATTAAAAGGTAAGGTAAAAATTGCAAAAAGACTACTTTAGGATTTTGAATAAATAATTTGGTTGGCAGGTCTAACGGATTGCTTCTATTTCACTATATCGGCGTAAGAAGGATTTTATTTTCATTTTATATTTTGTATTGCTTTGATGAAATCAAAGGTTGCTTTTGTTTCCCACAGGTTTGGGGTATATCGGCAATTAGAAAATTTGGTCTGAAAGTTGAAACATTTGTTAAGTTTACTCTATGCTTTAAATTTATCGGCACGTACAGCAGCACTTACAGCTCTATCGCCCAAGTTTCTGACTCTACAGTGTAGGTACGCTGTCTGTCCAACCGTCGTGGTTACTTCCCGTTTCGTTGAATTTTCAAAGTACGGCTTTGAAAACGGCTGATCCCAGTAGCCACCGGAGAGATATTTCCTGCCAGAGAAGCTCCCTGAAAGAGAAGAATAAACGTCAGAAATAAATTAAATACAAGATGAAATAGCATGTGGTTTGGTGAAATTATGTTTTCTAGGAATTTTCACGTGCAACCAGAACCAGCATCATTAAAGCATGATCTACAAGTTGCATTATGGGAAAGTAGACAATTGCAGGAAATTACTTTTTGATGGTTGTATTGCTTTAAATCAATTCTTCAGAGGTACTAATGAAAAAGCGGTTTTATATAACAAGTTGTTTCCTGGATTATGTAAGCATTTAATTTGTTATAAATCATGACATCAAATAGGTTATGTCAAACAAAAGCTAAAAGGGAGAATTTTAAGCTGTGTGATAGCATAAAGAGCATATATATTCGTTTGTAATAGATTAAGGCATTGTAAATACTGGCTTAGCACTTGAAAAATAATCTTGCATGCTTATTATGATTCTAATCAAAATAGCTAATTATTATTGAGCACTATTTAAACTTCCCAGCTCCAGTTTCACAATAGCCAATAGTTCCAAGAAAACTGATTTCTATAAAGGATAAAACAATATGATGTATGCATTTGCTATGTACATATTATGTACATTTGGATGATTGCAAACTAAACATTCATGTAAAATAAATAACCAAGTAGTAATTGGGCAAAATTATTGAGATAAGTACAAAAGCAAATGTTGCAAACCTAACCGGTGTATTAATGTGAATTAGCACAGATTAGATGCATGTATTTATATAAGGCTTTCCCTACCAGTTCCATGCAAGTAGCAAAATTCGACTATTTAAAATGTTTTGTCATTTTTTGAACATATTTTTAATACTTTTCATTCTTATAATCTGCAGTTAACCCTGCCGCATTCGAAAGGTTTAAAATGAATATAGATTATAATATAACATTCATATTACTCATGGGTGGAAATGATCAGCTTAGCAAGTTCTAAGAGAGAAGTTTAATGACATTTAGATTAAGGAACCACGCAGACACACATACATACACGACAAGACTAATAAGTATTTAATAAAAAAATGACTAATGTGTGTTTTAGATTCAACTAACTCACAGCATTTAGACAACTTTCGTTCTTTCTGGTTCGAAGGGTAAAGTGAAACCGGAAAGAAAGTTTTATTCTTAGCAAATGGAATGCAATTTTGGGTTTCACGGGGTTACTGTTGCTGGTATGGATCTTATATGACGTGAGTAATACTACTTGCTTGGTCATTTTTAAGCTTATGCAACATTGATCAAATCCTTGAGATACTTCCATAATGCACTCAATACACATGTATGTATACATGTATACATGTATGATGGCCTTCAGAATGTAAAAGGCAAAAAATAGTTTTACCATGGTTGGGTTCCCGTTTACGCAAAATGTGCAGCAACTCAAATAATTCATAAATGTATGTAATACAGTAAATCGACTAATGGACAAAGTCATCTTTCTTATATGAGTACTCTTGTTGATAAGATATACATACGTAGAATTGTTATGTTAAATGGCATATCGGATCGGATTAAGGAACGGCTAAAATAATCCGAGTACTGTGACTAGTGGCTAATGTCTCGTATTTACAACTGCAATTGTGCACAATGTATCAATGCATAAATACTTGTTATATTATTGTACTCATGCGATGGGGGCCACACAGAGTAACGATAACTCATTCCTTAGTTCCGTTTTGGAAAATTTTGTCCTTCATAAATTTTTCCGCTTTCATTGAGACAGTTTAGTTCATATATCATAGTCTCTGTGTTCCTTTAACCCTGCCAAAGACGTAAGTAGTTTTCCTACTTAACCACACACACAATATTAGCTCAATATACTTGTAATATTATTGCAGTATTGGCATTAACGCGTAAGTCTTAACTAGAATTATACTTCCCCAATGCACAGTTTCCTTTTTGTATAAAAGCTCTATTAACCAATTGTAATAGTTTATAGCTGATAGTGCTTAGTGAGCTTGTCTTTTATCTTGCAATCAGAAGAAGAGTTTATCTGATGTTACTTCATGTGGGAAATTTATCCGTGTGCTCTGAAAAAGTATAGATACTTTCTTTTTTGCAGGGTGAAAGTAACATCTTCATAGTATCGGATAGAAATAGATGTACGATATGCCACACAGAAACTCTCACATCCGTAACAACATTTATACAGATAATATAACGACCGTTGAAAGCTATAAATATACTTTAGTATCATTTTTATATTTGCGGTTTCTTCACCTAATCCGAAAACTTTTCATCTTGTAAATGACTTTTATTGCCTTCTGACCTTATTCGCTGATACATCGAAGCAGAACATCGTGGCGGCGGCGTCATTACCTTCAAGGCAGTAAAAATGTCAATATTCGCTTGTTATTGCTAAACTGTTACGAAACATTGTTCACAGGGAAAGAGAAAGCCGAAGAAAATATTTTCTTGGCATATGTACAAATAATGGCTACGTGCATGGTCAACCCAAACAGCGTTCCTTCATACATCCATGTATTGGATTTCTCTACATGTAGGTGACCATTGAAAATAGGTATTATTTTGTCGTTAAAAAGTATATCTTTGCAGAGATGAAATTTCAAGGTAGCGAATAAAAAAACTTCTCTCTGAAAAGTATAAAAAGAGGCAAAGTCATTAAAAATGTTTAGCTTCCGGTAGGGTGGCCCAGATTAAATGTATACTTTTCCAACGAATTACGTTTATCTTTATTTACGAACTCCCTACTATTTTGTAAATTCAGGGTCTATTTTTCCACGCAAGTTCTAATTGAACATAATGTTCTCGCATGTTTTCAAAAGTCAAGGCCATTTAACCTGTTTACACAAATGTTTTATTTTGTTGGAAATTTGGATTTCATTCAGTGAGAATCGTGGTTAAATGCCATTAATATATAATTATAAGTCATTTTGTGTAATTATTAAGCAACTAAAGCAATTTCAACCGAGAATAAAAAAATTCCACATTTTGTTAAAGAATGCAGCGACTGACTCGTATAATGTAAAAGCATTAAATTTTAAATCCTTTCGATCGTTAGGCATGAAAATTGCTTTCAATGTCATATCAGCACCCTGTAATCATGTTATAAGGTAAAAAGTAATTGGTGCAAAAATTCGCTAAAAATAAAACGCTACACTTCAATTCGCGATTCACATTTTAATACAAACAAGATTTTTCCATGCATAACCCTTTCATACAACTAACTTTCACTTATCTCGCTTTGAATTTTCTTTTTTGGGAACAGCAACTCCCAAAGAGATAAGGAAATGACGTCTTTATTCGACTAGGCCCTTCTGATAACTACACAGAGTCGTCCACAGAAGAGCGATTCTCTACAACGCACAACCTTACAAAATCTCTCCTTCGACTTACGAAGCAGAAGGAATAAAAAGGAATCTATACCCTCGGTTGGTGGGTTTACTCTTCTTGCATTTCCAGTACTCCTTGAAATTGTCATGTTTTCAGTCGAAGTACAAAAGGAATATTATAGTATTGCCACATCTGTAAGGACGCTCTATTCGGGGAAAAGACTGGAATCTTGACACACTATGGTACAAAAATGTAAAATGCTGCATTTTTAGAGTAGCTATCATCAAAGCATCATGCCATAGTGAGCAGTATAATATATCTGGGCATATTATCGTGTACACAGCACACTCGTAATATACGAATCTTCTGTCGACTGAACCGAAAAACAGTCCCATAAAGGGAATCCGAATTCCCAACACTTGAGAAGAAGGAGAGGAAAAGACAAAAAAGAAGTCGTACGATTTAACATTTATATAACTTTGTTGTATGAATGTAAGGAATATATGAGGCAAAAGAAGAGAAAATCTTTTTAACAGCGGTATCAGCCAACTAGCTATGCTACGTGCTAGTTGAAACTGACTTGGCCAAGCTTACATAAAGCGCCTGAACTTTTTTTGCAGATTCTCAACACTGAGCAATACTACGGTTTGATTTTTGCAAAAAGTGAAAGCAAAAGCCTTTATCTAGATTCAGAAGTACCAAGTAAACTCGGGAAAGTCATTGCCACTCTACCACTGTTGTTGCCACACGTATTGCTATGCTATGCTATGCTATACTGCATAGCTACACTAGTGTTTGCTTCACCATTGCCTAAGTAAGGCACGTTTATTGCTATTCTGTGCTCGGGAGAAAGTATTATGAAAACCATTCCATGAATATGTATCTATCTTTCCAAAATAAACAAATACCTAATACGCTCTCCCTTGCTTCCACTGATAACAGAAGTCATCGGAAACAGTTATGAAGATTTAAAAGTTGGCAGAAGTAAACCACGCTCTATTTTTAATGAATTTCAGTTGCCCATTTCTTTTAGTAGAGGAGAGCTGAAAAGGGAGGAGACTTTAAGCATGTCTCAGTGAAAAGTATTATGGATCTTGTAAAAATATAATTTTCAGATTTTAATGCGCTCAAAGTACATTTCCGTTGAGCTTTTCTTGGGTTTAATTGTTTTTTTCGCTAGCTGATTGACTATCAGAAGGAACAAACTGTAGTGTGATGTTATAATAAGTTGATACTAATTTTCTAGTCGGTAAAAATGAAATGACTCTTTAATTTGCTTAATTTGGAAAGTTCTCGAGTACTCTGATGTCAGTAAGCAAGCGGTGGATGGGCTTGCTGGATGAACTATCCTCATTGTACGTCTTCCGTTGGCTTGTTATGTTTTGTCAAATTAAGAAAGTAAAACAAAACTGTGTGTTTATCTGGGCTGAATGATGTGAAATAAATAATATGGGGAAAAGAAATTTACGCTCACGCCCCTAACAAGAGTTGATTAAGTAAATAGACGACAACCGAGCTCATGCATCTTGTCCTCTGTTTTATTTGTGGGTTATCGTATTTCAGAGACAGCAATTTTATTCGTTTCTTCCTACTTTTTTAAGAGAGCGAGTGTACCAATTCTACGAACATGTTGTTTTTATTTTTACATCCCCTTTTCAGATAAATATGAGAATTATAACTAAGAATGGATGACGGTAGAAATAGAGCGTGTAATAAAAATGTTTGCTTTTGTCACATCTAAATACGGCTTATTTGCAAAAACATTGTATGATTCCAGAGGACAAACACATTTATTACCAAGTTTTTCTCTACATGGTTGTATTTATTAAGCATTTCAGTGTCATTCTTGTCATCCACATCCAAACTGGTTTCCCTCCCCTTCACAAAAAATCCAAGGCTTTCATTTAATTGCTTGGACGCAAAATAAATAAATGTTTGCTTCTTTTTGGAATATCCCCATTTCTTTTTCTTTAGCTCCCCTCAAGTAACGCCTTGTCTGTCTGGCGGCAGTTTTGGCAATGGTACTGGATGTGAATGCATATTGGTCAGAGTAGCGGTAAATCCACCAACAACTCGAGACATTTGTTTCGTGTTCCCATTCAAGTTGTTTATAGTGATGAGAGTTGTTTCACCAGAAGTTTACGAGGAAAGATTTGTTTTTCCTCTACTTTCTTCCTTCCTGAGGTCTTAAATGGGAAAAGGTTTCACACTTTCACTGAAATGGAAATGGTAGGCAAATAAAATGCAAAGACATGAAGCATATTTCTTTAGAAATGGAATATTATACGAAAAATTTTGCATCTTATTTATGGCTTTCTTCGTATTTTCTCTTTTTTATGCATTTCGCTAACATGGAAAAGGATATACGCACATTTCTTTCACGAAGACCCACACTAAACTAGCCATCCAAGGTCCACGAATCAGTAAAGTGTACTTAATACTTTAATTTTTAAAGGGAAACGTACAATCTCATACCCAACTACTGCAAGAAGCACTTTTGGTACATCATGTGAAGGAATGGGTATTCAAAAATATTGTACCATAAATCTAGTTGTGGTTTCTCATGAATCCGATCTGCATAATAAATTTTATCTTTTTATCTCTACTGTCACAACCGAAAATTAGATGAGAAATTTACATACATTCATACTTCTATAAGTTGTATACAACATATTTCTTGGCGCATATGAAAACTTGAAGGACAAAACATAAAAAAGTCATATATATACTGGAATTATTATTATTATTATTCATGGTCCACCGATGGATGCGAGATTTTATGAACACGAAGAAAGTGCTTTTGATGTAGACCAAAACCAGCGCAACACGACATTGTATTATAAACCTGTAATGAAATTGCAGATTGTTTATGACAAGCTGAGTGGTTGTCATAAAAAATTGGAGAGCAGCTCATGTAAAATGGAATTGCTCATTCGAAACTGCTTTCATAATAAGTTGCTCAATCTGTTCCACTTCCACCGGGACACAACAACAAGGTATTTGCTTTGGTATGCCAGTTTACAAGGTCAAAAATTTGGGTTTATGAAATATAAAGACAGGCACGTAACTCACATTCCTGCGTCGGTTGAACTGGCCTTTAAATTTTTCACAACTTTTTAGGAAGTAAACTAAGTCTGGTATTTTCTGAAGAAGTAAGTTGAGTAAAATTGGGAAATGTTGAATTAGATTAAACGGAAAATCTCCTATGGGCTAAAATACAAAATTATTTATGCATGCTTGACATTTAGATGGGTACTCAACTTAATAAGTAGCGTAACAAAATAACAACTCTCAACGCTATATAGACTCTTACTTTTACAGATTTTATTAAACGCACTACTATTGACAAATCAAGAATTGTAATTTGAGTTACCAGCAAACGGATTTAGATATATTACATTTTACATGATTCATGTTTGCACTTTTATGCAATCAAACAACAGTTTGACCACAATTTCACTGAAAGTTGAATGAGAAGAAACATAGTAAACATACCACCAACCACTACAATGCCAACCATTTTGTGTGTAGTGTATAGTTCCATATTGTTACGGAAAATTAATATATCGTAAACTTTTTGAAGATTTTCCTTCCAGTGCTGTCTATCTAAGTTCAATTTCAGTTTGCCTTTTTCTGATGTTCCTGACCTGAATTCAGAGTACCAAGAAATGGTCAGTATTATATACATATGTACCTTCACATGCATATTAGCATCTCAATATGTAAACCAATTAACTCTGCTGGATTGTGCTCAAAAACAAATTCACGTGATATTGTGATGATGGCTTATAATATTTTGTAAGTAATAATATATGATTGCTTGAGGTAAAACAAAGTCAGCAGTAAATGGAATACAACTGTAAACAAAATGTTTACGTATGTTTTTCAGACGTTTCCAATGTTAGCTTATATTTTACACTTTTCCATCTTGTTTTATAAGTTGATGGGAGGGGAGGAGGAATGATGAACATGAAAATCACGTATTCATGCGTCATGTTGTTGTTGCTGCTGTAAAACTAGATTGACTAGACTTAGACTGATGCAAGATGCATGCAAAAGAAAATGTGTTTAAGTATTTACCACATATAGAATAAATACGACACTTTTACCTCATAGTTTTCTCCTTCCATTTCACTAATAACACACGCAGCTGTACATACTATATGAGGCCGGCTTGAGGCAACCCAAGTTAATTAAAACAAACAATTCATCATAATCACATTCACATCATGTCTGAAGCTTCCCTGTGTACTTCATGAAAATTAACCATCGTCATCGTCTGAAGCTACCTATTTTACAGAATGCTCGTAAATTTTTTATAAAGCATGCATGTCTGTTAAAATAAATACCTATGATGCAAGTTTGCATTAAGAGGTATATACAAGTCATGGAGCCACTGGAATAGGTACCACTTACTAAATATGAATAGGACAATAAAATAATTACATATTCGTATAACATATCCACCCACGTGCTATCAGTAAATGTAAATATGTATATATTGTACATATTATATGTATATAGCTTTTCATTAATTAATACAACCAAATATCGAATATATACATACATCTGTATAATTTGGGATGTTTTATCATCACCAAGTGCATTTCACAAGTCGTTCATCATCAGCACTTTATAGCTTAAGGTAAAAAAAAAATCCAGCCAAGCCAAATTGTTTTTGTCCTACTTTCCCATTATTGTGTACTTTTGTCAGAAATGAGCACGTACTTTCACAACAACATGAAAATTTTCCACTTCGTACTTTCTGTCTGTCAGCAGACATATCTGCCATCAACTTCGTGGCCATGTCCCTAAGTATTATTTATCCATATAGTGTTGTATTATATTGCAGAGTCGCGCACTTTTCATGATAACTTAAAGAAACCAATAAGTCTTGTTTCGTATATTTGTTCCAGTTTTATATAATAAAGTCCACAGGAAAACTTTTTTTCACGTATGTATAGTACTACATTAGTAGTGGTATACTTACTGTACAACCGAAATCTGTATACACCAAGCAGAAAACTAATAATAAAGACTTTTTCATAGGTGTAAAAAGAATAATAGTATGATACCGTGGAGCAATCCCTCTTCATCGTCTACGCTTTTTGCTATGGGCCAATGCTTCTATTAAATACACTATTACTCCCGTAGTGCAGCATCAGCACAAACTAGTACAGTAAAAGAAAAGACATTTTGATGGAAAGAAGAGAAAAAGAAATGATCTGTGGCTCAGTGCAAAACTCATAACTTTTTATTAAATGGTTAGACTCGCAAAAAAGGACCATTCCGTACCAGAACTCCCGCTTGTTCTTGGAAGATAACTCAACAAGAGCGCTTTGCTGCTTTATACGGACATGATGATGTGATGATGATGGTAAAATGGTGAATGGCGGTGGTGGTGGTACAACATAATATATAAGAGAAAATTGGATGAGCGGATCATGATTTCACACATTGTCAAGATTGAAGGGAAATGGTCTAATTGCAACGAAGAAAGAAGCCGTTCACACGTCACACCATGTCCCATTTCATACACCGATTCTCTCCGTCTCGTCCCCACTGTCATTCAACCGTTCACACATAATAATATTATATGAGAGGTCATTTTAGGGGTTACCACCACCAGAGAAAAAGTCACCGAAAATCTCCTTTTTTCTCGGATGGGTTGGCCGGTTCAGAAGCTCAATAATAGTATGTGGGCATAACTATTTGACATTTTGTAAAAGTTGGTTTGCCTTATTACCCTTACATTGATACCACGCATTTATAAAAAAAACACTGCTTCCGTATACCTCATATACATACAATATGACAATGTGTCCTATTATCCACAAATAGAAAGTGTTATTGTTAAGTATTGAGCAGTGGACCAGAGTGGTGGTGGTGGTTGTTACAATCGTAGTAAGATTTTTATTCAAGCTATAAGGAAAGTAGTAAGAGCACAATATTGAATCTACACCCCTCTTCTGTGTTGGCAGATGATGTCATCATGTCCACCGGCTATAATTTGTGTCTTGGAGAAAGTGCTAACTCGACTGGAATTTTATGGAAGAATTTTTTGTATGAGCAGATACGAGAAAAATTGCCCCGAGACACTCCACGAAGTAAAAAAAGAGAAAAAGTCTCGATCCAGCTGTTCTTCCGTTTATCATATATAAAATTCTCCATCCGCATCTCCTTCGCACATAATATCATTTTGCACAGAGGGTGAGAGAGGAGCGAGGATATAGGGGGAAAAGTTGAAACCTAAGAAGAGTACGACAACCCAACTCGCCCATTCACTTTAATGCACGTACTTACTATACATCCTTCCTTTTACTGCAGAGAATATAAAGAAATGTATCATTTTTGAGGAATGTAATATAAAGTCTTGTTACTTTATTCTTTTATTGCGAATACATGTTATTATGCCGGCCTTAGCCGAGCCTGTGGTGGTGCTGACGTTAATAATATTTTGTATTTTTAGTACTTTGCCATCATCTCAACATACTTTCTTCTACGGACAGAATGGTATTGAGATTTTTAACAAAAAGTTCAGTTCGATTTAGTTAAATAAAAGGTTATACATATAAATAGAGTTTGTATGAATATGGATGCATTCTTTTTTATCGAAGATGGTTCAACACGGAAATTTGACACTGGTGTTTATATCTTGTTCGAGCGAACACTTCAATTCGGCTTGGTTATTTGGGAGTAGAACCTTTAGTATTTTATAATAACAGGATGAAGCCAAAGTTTTTTGTTCCTAAAAAGGATATAAAATTGAGGACGTAATATATTTGCTTCATTGCTTTAAATTTAGAGTTATATTATTTGAATAATGGTATATGTAAATATTGTTAGATGTTACGTATCGTATATACCGTATTTACTGGGGATTTAATAGTTCCATGTAGGTAACATAAGCCTATGGTGTAGTGAAGCGTGCATTTAAATACAATCTTATTATAGCACACGGCTTCGTTTTTATGGCAAAACGAATTTTATTACAATAATAATACGATCCGTCTACATTTCAGTTTGAACGGATCAGATTACATGCTTCCTTGAATTTGGTTATATTCAGATGATGATAATCTCTTTTGGCACAGATACTCAACTCATTTCATATCTCTGTGGCACTATACCTGCCAGCAATAGAGCATACTTTCTCGCCCTGAGCTGTTCTCCAGGATTCAGAGTGATGTAACTTATGTATTTATGGACCTTACATAAATATCACCTTTCAACAAGAAATAGGAAAACAGTGCATTATTTTTGCACATAAATACATTGGCATTAGAGGGTAATAGTGTAAGTAATATAATATACATACATTTCCTATTACGACATCTACATTATTTTACTTTACTATAAACTTTCTCCTGGTATATGGCATGTTCAACAATCCTAGCCTGTCTGCTTTGCTCGTCTAACGAGAAAATTGTACCTTTTGTCTTTCTACCTTGTACGCTATACAACTTGTTATTAGAAAGATTATCCGCCTATTTTTATCATTAAATTAAAGATTAATGAGTAAGCTTTTAAGTAAAGGGGATTACATTATCTTTGTAAAGAGCTTTCGTATTAGAGTAACGTACTATTATACTAGACAAATTATTAATCTTTCATAATAAAAGGTCGTTACCCGTTCCAAGTTCATTATGAAAAATGAACCTTGTTCATTAATTTGACAGATGCAAAACTAAGCTGCATATTATCTCGACTGTGTGTGTATGTAACAGCGAACCAAATAGCCAATTATGCCGTGTGTAGTTTAATCATTAATGGCACATGTTTGCTGAACTTTTCGTAAACATTCCAGTCTTCCATTTTTCTATTAGTGTAATTTATGTAATCGCTAAACTCGGCTAAAGAGCAAAAAGTAACTTTATGTGCAAGATTTGGTTGTACGAATTTCCTGAGTTCATTTAGCTTTATCTGCATAACACTTTCGGCTGTGGAAAGGTATAGAAGAATCAAGCAAAGTGTGAGTGAACATGCATTATTGCATGTATACCTATCCAGCATTTTTCACCTTCTATTTTTAATAAATGAGCCACATTACATGTTGAAGTCTACTTCACATGGGGAGTGTAGTGTATTTGTATTTATATTCTTTTTGACAGTGATATATTTTAAACCCCCATGCAGACCGTCATTGCGATAATACACGTCATAATCATATTTTAAGGTTTTTTTCTTTCTTCTTGAGAAAAGTAGCCACAATAGCTTTTTCCCTTCCAGTGGTATACTCTGAAAGTGTATCAAACCACCACAAGTGAAACCAAGGGAAAGAAGAGCTATCAACAAAAGGGAAATTGAGAAACATGGTCGACATCATCATGGTTTTAAGTGCATGTAATTCGTAAAGTATGATGCACTGGGGGAATAAAAAGTGCATTTCCCTTCACTTGGTATTTTTTCAAGAGTCTCTTGGTGTGCATGTGTATGATGTAGCGGGAGCAGGAGACCTCTTTAACCAAGCCAGTTATCCCGTAAAACCCATCTTCATCATCATCAGTATCACCACACTACCATCATCATGAAAACCATGAAAAAGGGAAATCTCAAATAATAGTAATAAGTTTAGAAGTTTTCGTTGTAAGCTGTGCTGCATATGCTAAACCTTTTTATTACAAAGTTGTTTCCTCACTTATTATTATATATACACGCTATCCCTTGAATGAATACATACACACAATGTGGATATCAACACTATTTTCCACTGCAATATGGTTTTCTGAGATTTCCGGTAGTGAAAAAAGTCCAAATCTCCTAACTTCTCATTTTTATGCATGCACAATTTATACATGCATGCATTTGGTTAAACAAGGGCTCTCGTAAAATTTCGTTTTAACAGCATACCAGGAAGCATAAAGAACATTCTTGACTGCTTTCTCCAGCATATTCATAAGTTTCAATCATAAATGATATTGTGTAGTGGTGATGTTGCACCAGAAAAAAGCATCGTAACACCACCATCATCGTAAACAGCAAACTTTCATGGTAAAATATTGTATGTATTCATATCTATATAACTGAGTATGATGTACAGTTGGATGAAAATACTCAACAAATGTATACTACAACAACAAAAACAGTGCGAGTGCTTACATTGTGAACAACATATCATACATAAATAAAAGTTATGGAGATACATTTCCCGTCTTTTTTACAACTCTTGGAGTGAGAACTAGTAGAAAAAGTGGAGTATTTCAAAGTGATAAAACGTAACTCACGCATCAAGAGACAGAGAAAAGGTTCACTTGAGCTCACACAATTTTTCCCCTTGCTACTACATTCTTCACTGACGATGTTGCGTCACCTAATTCTGTTCTATTTGTTATACCACTGGGTCGTTCAGCTGTATTGAATTTAAGTGAGTAGTGAGCCGACTTGACTGCCTCATTCATATATGGATATTATGCGTGAGTCCCTTAAGGGAAACTGTCTTTACAGGAAGTTTTGAAATGTGAAAGGAAAAGGGCAATAGTATTTATATTATGCACATTAGGGAACACACACACTCAACCTAGTACACTAGTCACAAGTTTTCAACCATCTTATATTTTTATACATCACTTGATTCACTTCCTCCACTGGTTTAGGATTTTGATGATGATGCAGACGATGATGACGACGTGCTTTTTGCTTTTCTCTCTCTTGTGTTGGTGCGTATAAGCATAAAGATAACTTATAAACGCGATCAAGCATGTCTTCTTCAGAATGTAGTGTAGTGTATGAGTTACGTGGTGATGAGAAGAGTTCTGCTATTTTTCTTCTGGTAAGCTCTAGTTATTCAAGACCAATATGGTGTGTAAAGAAAGCAGAGAAAAAATCCTACACTTTGTGTTATTAATAATATGCGTAGTCCCTAAAGAAAGAAGGCATATTTCTTTCCAGCTGGCTCATTCCTTATAATACAACGCACAAATATCTTCAATGTTCCTTGTTCATATTCTTGCAACTTACTACTACATACATTTTTTTATTTTACCTGAACAATCCTCATAAAGGTAAAAGCGATATAATACTGCAGATGCTGCTGCTGTTATGAATTTCGCATTACCTTAGAAAGTACATTATCCACAGAAGACATACACAAACGTTTCACTAAATTACTCGCTCAATCTTCAAAAAGTGTAAGCAAAGTGAAAGTGGGAGCAAAAGTATGAAAGTTTAGCGGTTATACAGCAGTCATGCTTATAGAGTACGTCATAATGTGAAGGAAAAGAATGGGAATTTCTTTCAAAGAATGCTACTTGAGGCATGTGGATGGGAAGTTTACTCCGTCACTAATGTACAGAACATTTATAGGAATAGGAGTACATATTATAGCATCTTTACACATGTACGTACCTAGCTCCATAAAAATAAATTCATGCATGAATTCCTTCACATTACATATATGCTAGTCTATGATTCTTGTCATCTTGTCGTGAGCACATATCTATTATAAAGTAGCAGTTAGTTTAATATGGAAAAAATTGATGTTCCTTCCTATAGTTTTATTCTTTAAGGAAACGACGCATTTGCCACTTGAATGATCAAAAGTTGTGGGAGGCGATGATGTTGATGAGTCGGAATTTTATTAGACGTTGAGAGCAGCAGAAAAAAAATCAGTTCATTCATGGATTTTCTTACCCTGTAAACTTTCATCCTCAATTTTGGCTGATTTCATTATTTTTTAACCGAAAAAGCATTTAGAGCGTATTTTATTCATTCCTTGGAGGCCCAATAAGCAACACATGGTACGTCTATAACTATACATGGTAGTGGAAACTTATTGTTGTATTTCTCTAGTTAAGTATTACAAAGTGCTTTTACCTATATGTGTAGGCTGCCAGGCGTTCTTATTAACTAATAAAATGGAAGGGAAGAAAGATACTCTATATTTTACAAGAAATTAGAATGATTTTGTAGACTAGTGGCAATGTCTTATCTCTCCATCAAAAATTCAGAAAAAAGTTTTCCTCTTCAGTGTGGAAACTACTGAAACTGTACAAGTCGACAGACGTTTTACGAGTATTAATTATCTAAATAGGTATAATGGGTAGGCATTATAAAAACTTTTTATATATGTGTAGCAAGGATGTATTCAACCGAAGAAGATCACTTTTCCCCTCACCAAGTCAAAACTTTCCCTGGTTGGGGATGATGGTGTCGGTGAATAGTAGAAAGACAAAAAGCACCTCGTTACTATGCTGGCTGCTGGTAATACTGAACCTACCGATAATTTCTACTTTTAGGTATACTGGAATGATAATATGCAGTTTAAAGCTTGGCTCGGTTTATTTCAACGTTTCCACCTTGTCTTCAAACTGTTATCACTCCATCACATGCAAAGGACCATAAAGAACTAATGAGAGGATTGGGAGAAGGATTACAATGGACTGAATGGAGCAACATGAATTATATGCTGAAAAAGAACATTTCAACTTTTATATAATGTTGTAATGCTGTATAAGAAGCATAGAGTATTTTATGTAAAGTAAACTAAAAGTAAGCCTTCTTCATCCTCCTAACCAACCACCCATCTTTTGTTGTTATTTCAATGTCAAGGTGAAAGCTACCTATATAGTCATAATAATAGTGATAGTAATGCTGATTATCTTTTTCTGCCAAAAAAATTCCCCAGCCTACTAACTAAGCCCGTTTACCGACGCCATTCATTTTCTATTGCTTTAAAACAGCCTTGTGTAGTGGAAGCACGTAGAAATATATTATGACTCAAGGACTTGGCTCGTCTCAAGGAAAACCGACAGCAGACCGACGAAACTGAAATAATGTTGTCACAACCAACTTTTCCCTCCTTCCCCATTATTGCAGGAAAGCAGTAGATAGATACACCTAGTGTTATGGTACAAGCTCTCAATAAATGCTGATGACTATCGCTCCGCAGTAAAATTAACGTCAGTCCATTTACTCATCATCCTTTTCAAACCTTTCTTAGACTCTATCACTCCTCTGCTCATCCCGTTCTTTCCTTCCATCTCCTGTGTGCAACGTGAAAATTGCAAAAGGGGAAAGGAGTAGAGTACAGGAAAATCTTTTGACGGTAAGCCAATAATAGTAGATACGTGTGTACTTGTAAAGTAAAGTTGAGAGGGAAAACTCCCTTCTCCTGAAGTGTGGCTTTGCTACTTCTACAAGCGTACATAAACATTATGTGGGCTTACACATCACTGCTGCAAATAAGTACAGTGCATTACCCCCTTCGTCCGCATGACTCTTGGAAAAATCACTCGTAGTAGCCATTTGGACGGCAGCGAATATAGCTCACCATTAAGAAAAGTAAGAAACGGAGAAAAGTTATCTTCTCACCAGAACAAAATGACAGTTGCTCATATATATACATAAGGAACTGCACGCTACTATAAAAATCAGACTTGGGCTAATGTAATTTTCCAAAAAAAACCGGTCCATATTTATCAGTAAAAGTATATAGAATATTCTGTACTCAGTTCTATCTACACAGACACTGTTCTTTACTTACCCAGGCTGCATGGTTTGGTACAGTGTGTGTACGTATATGTATATGTATTGTATACATTTAAAAAAATGGTATCCGCTTACATCCAATAAAATTTGATCTCTTTGTGAAAAAGTGCGGCGGCAAGGGCTACATGAAAAAAGATATGAATGTGAGTGTATCACCAAAAGGCCCGCTACATTTCATCGTTCTTGCCGAGGCGACGGCGGAAACGCTTCTAAACATAAAAATAGAGCTACAAGAGAGCGTGTTGTTTTGATACTTGCTGTTTTGCTCCACTACCGCACACACTCACCCCCTATCTGAAATGATTACTATTACCATATATCGTTATAAAAACAGGCTGTTTTATATAATGTGTGTAGAAAGCAAGGAAAAGTTAGCATATTACACGCTCATCTTGTGTAGTCTAGGGTTTCCTTCGTCGACCCAGAAATTTAAGTGCTTGGTACAGTACTATTACCAACCTTTAAACATTAATACCCTTGCGCTTATATGACCGCATGAATTCGTGTACTTGTACTCTATATATTGGATATATAGACCCCCATAAACATGGCCAAACTGCTGCGTAGAAAAAGGGTATGAAACAAGTTGCATATGATGATGATCATAATAAATTTTGAAGTCATACGATGGAAAGCTAAAAATGCATACGATAAAAGTAAAGAAAAAAGGGAAAACAAAACGGACATCCATTTCTCAACGATGAACAAGAAAAGCGATGTTCAGCGAGCGTTACGGTAGAAGAAATACAAAATTATAGTTTCACTCCGTGTTAGCAATTGCGACACATATACAATTACATAATATACATGTATATGTATATAGGCCATAAAAACAAAAACATTGCAAAAAGAAGATAAATTGAAGTAGGAAAAGTAACATTTATATCTACGGATCATGACGAAGATGATGACGATGATGATGCTTTTAGTTTACAAATATAATTTAATGGAACAATGCATTTGTTAAAAGAAAGGCCGTTTTCTCTATTCCACACTCTGCACACAAAACAGGCAACAGGGACATGAACACTTTTTGAACAAACACATTCACAAATGCAGGCAGCGAGTGAACTCAAACAAGACGCAGACAACTTCATTCCTTTTGTGTAAGGAAAGACAAAAGAAAGAAACCCTCATTGTGAATTAACTATATATATTATGAATTGGAAAGGAGGAGAACAAGGTCGCATTTTCCGTCTCCTTTTGCTAATGTCGCTAGCTACGCTTTATTGTTTTGTTATTGTCAGTTGTTATATCTTTACAGTTCAAGCACGAGTGATCAGGAGAAAGTTTTTGCGAGTGTGCAGATGTCGCTTTTTACTGTTATTTGATGGTTTGGCCTAATTGGTAGGGCTAGCCTCATCTGCATGAAAGCTATACTTACCAACCACCTCGTCACATTCGCAACGTACTAGCCAGCAGCAGGATTTCTGGATAATATACAATTTCAAAACAACCAAAAGAAGAATTCTAATCCAAAGCAGAAAAGAGATCAAAAATTCCTTCTTCTCTACTTATTCTTTGTCATATTCCTATAGTTCGGAGGATGCATCCACCATCATTTAAAATGTGGAGTCCATCTGTAATTTACATTGTCCACTTTGTACAAATAGGGAAGGAGACTGAGAAATTAGTAAGTTTTGTAACATTGCATAAGAACGGAAGAATTACCATCAAGCCGTTGGCTGGAAATGATTATGCTCGCGTCGTTGTCGTGCACTCACTTATTGCTTGGCTGGGTTGCTTTTATAACAAAAATGTCGCGACCGCTGAAGCCTTTCGCTAAGTTATTCTTTTATTATTATTCCCTTTATCGTCTCATGTATACTTTCACTGCTGCGGACAATCCACATGCATAAACTCCTGAAACACAAATTTCTTCCCGTGTCGTTTATTAAAGAAATCTTTTATTATGGATAAAGGAAGACTTTAGCATTTGGCATTTTACCAACTCTCGGCTGCTACAAATATTCGTTGGGTTGTTACGTCAGTACTATACCACCGTGTGAAATAGCGTAGAACAAGGTTAAAGGTAATCACGTTTACATTACGCATACCTTCCAACTCTTACATTATTATCATCATCGCCGCCTCGAAAGTACAATGAAGAAAGTGTGTAAACTTACACTCACATACACAATGCATCTCGTATTTCTAACCAAGACTCCATTGTGGATGTATTATAATATGCAACATGAAATTCTTTTGCCTACTTTATTTCTTTCCCTTTCCTTCACACACTCCCATTCTCTTTTCTTCTTGCTCTGGTGTGTATGCCCTGGAGAAACCGGAGGAGGAAAATTTCAACAGTGAAACAGCCTTTGTGCCGTACAATTAAAGAGATTTATGTAGGATACGTGCAACAAAACACGGTTGGCCATCTTACCTTTCAAATTATGCCCTTCCATATCTCTGTTCTCTTGCATGCCTCAACATATTGCTGTTACATACAGACTTGTTACAAGTGTCTGTAGTGTTTGCCTACACGGTAATAATAATGTAGAGGTGGTGTGGTGCTCGTGTGTAATGGAAACCAACCAGTCAAGTACTTTCACCGAAAGACCGATAGACCCGCGTGTTATGGCCTTTGTTAACTTTCTTTTCCCAACAAGACGACGTGCATGCAGGGTTTTATTATTATTATTATTTAGGAGAACAATGTATTCATACATACTACATGCTTTAGTGCATCGTACACTATCACCACAGTCCCTCGTCATGACTAGATAGTGTATTCACAATACATGCCTTAAGAAGAAAATTAAAGTATCGTATATTGGTACATACACGCGAAAACGATATCGTATTTGCCTATTTTTTACTCATGTGGTTTGTATCCCTTCCTGGTGTTCTCCCATAACATGCTGCTATTTAGATGGAAAGAATGAAACCTGGTTTCATGAAACAAGTGATTTGCTTTTATTTCGCAGAAGATATTAGAAAAGTTAGGAATGAATACTTCTTGTTAGTTTACCCAGTTTTGCGTGACCTTATACTGGGATACTCACACGAATTACTGTAATGCATCTTATGATAGAGTACTAAACAAGGTTTGCGAGAGATTTGAATGGAATGAAAACACCGTTGTTGGTTTTCCTTAACTAAAAAGTGTTATTGGACTGTGAGGACACTAGGAGTGAGAGGAAGGAGGGCAAGTGGTAGGTATGGCTCATGCATGGTTTTAGGAATATATTATTATTATTTTTAATATAAGAGGAGAAAGTCCTCGCCGCTCGTAGACGTAACACTTCCCTAATGTTAAACTTGACACCGTTGTTGTGCTGGGCTGGAGAATAAAAGGCCAAAGGCTATAAAGGCGGAGAAGGATCGCACAACAACTTGAAAGGATGACGACGGAAGCGTCTCCCATAGAAAAAGTAGGACCACTTACATTACAACCGTCTCTCTTTCTCGTTCAAGAAAGTCTGTACAGAAAATTATAATATGAATACATTGTGTAGATAGTAAAGATGGGAAAGCGTGTCGTGCTATGAAGTGAAGTGCCCGTTTCTGCTGTTTCAGCCAACAAGCATGGGATTGAATTACGGACAGCAGGAACACGATCATTCTCTTAGAATCTGTCATATCGCACATTCTTGAGCCTTTTGTGTGCGCACTTGTTTGTGATAATGCAATATATTTTCCAGCTTTTTATGCGCTGTAAGTGAAACGTATGGATCGCATAACGTAAACTTATTTGGTATTTTAATGGATTCCTTCGAGGGAAGGAAGGACGCAAAGATGTACAAGGCCAATATATTTTTCGGCAGCTATAACTTAAATTATACCCAACGATATTATGGAAAACTTGCTGCCATTTCAATAGGGCTTACGGTGGCGGTGTAGATCATGAAAAGATTGTGTCATAACCAGGAACACGGTTTTTTTTGGCAAAAGGCGATTCTACATAATCCAGTTGTGACCTCAATGGTGTAACTTATAGCTCAACTTTCTTTCAGTATATTATCCTGTTCACCATATACTATACGTATATTTTGTGTATATTTTTTGCTCTTAGGCAAACACTTAAGCCCCAAACCACATACTTCCGATGATAGCTTTCCATTCTTTTGTGTACTGTCATTTTATGTTTCATATCACCGCGCAGTAACCATTATTTTGCCGCTGATGGACCATGACCATTTCTTTTTGATTGAGAAACAGGAAGGATGAATATACTTTGTTATCTAGGATCATGATTTTTATGGATTATTACATTTTACATGGCGTTGGTGATACGGTAATTTCTCCTAGTCAGCGTACAGTGACGAGGCGTCATCTTATACACAGGCTTCAGCTACTGAAGAAGGGGGAACTCGATTTTATAGGCTATAAGTATACATACATACATAAAAATATATATCCCAAGCAAAACAAGTAGTAATGATAAAAGTAGCAGGTAATGGAATATATTTTGCAACTTTTTTCAATTAGGTTAGTTAGAGGTAATATAATTCATGAATGCCATCTTCTTTCACATGTATCCTCCCTCTTGAGGATCTACAAAATTCGTCAACTTTTATGATTTAAAGCGTGACACTTACAACTGGAAAGGGAAGGGCGTTAAAAGTATAAATTGGAAAGCAGGTATGTGCAAAAAGTTTTTAAACGACATGAAAATGCCTATGGGTCCTACCTCCTACCTCTTTCCAGAAGAACTTCTTGAGAACTTGAGCTAAAAAGCTTTCGTTTAGATTTATTGGACAGGTGGAGGATTAAAGAGGAGCTCACAGGTTGTATGTCCCATTGTGGCCGATTTTAATGTCATTCCCACTTTACTATTTTCGTTTTATTTTATACGAAAGGCAAAGTGAGTGAGACGATACCGTCATAATAATGTAACACTTTACGTTGTCTTCGTTAATAGGCTGAGAAGGCACTGACGTGGTGAGTAAAATATAAAGGCAATGTTTATATCTGCTATCCCTCGATAAAATAAACAGATTAAAATTTAAATCGACTTGCCTTGTACAATAACATTTTATGACGTACAAGATTAAATGACGCAAGAAGTACAAAAGTACACGGATGGAAATGAACCTATCATTACTGAATCCAGTAAAAGCAAAAAAGGACATACATATTACTAGAGTGGATAGTGAAGAGAAAGTGGTGAAAAGTACCTCCTTGAAGATTTTCAACAGTTGATAAGATTTCGTGGGCAGAGCAAAGTCGTGTCACTTAACGATCCAACTTGCGTTGATTCTAGGAGAAATGTACCATATTTTGTGTCGAATCCTTTAAAATTCACTAATAGCTATGTTTGATTGGATGGAGCTGCAACTATACTTTGTTCAATAGATTGGCAACTAGATCGTATGGTGTACTGTGTAAGGTGAGGTGCAACTGGTTTCCCTTTATTGTTAACAAGGGACAAAGAAAGCGAAAATGGCCTTATATTTTATTCATGTAACATGCTACTTCAACCTTCACACACTTTCTTTATATAATTACGGCACATGTACATGTACATGAAGAGGACAATGTGCTACTAGAAGTTATGGTGCAGTAGGGTGAAAAGCCGTTCAAACATGGTGCCTGCTAAATCAATACCGCAGTACATTGAATTGCCCGTTCTTGATAAATTCGGCTTTTCTCTGAACTATTCGTGTGCTCTTATTCTATCATGTTTGTATTTTATTTCAGTAGAAAAAGGCTTTTAAGCGCACTTTAACCTCTAGCCAAGTAGTAAAAAAGTTCTATTCGATTTGCCGTTTGCCTCGATGCCATGCTACGATGCAATTGGGCCTATTGAGGTAAGTCATTTTTCATTCGTGTAGGCATACATGTCCAACTGTACAATGAACCTCACTTGTCTACTTTGAAAAGAGCAACAATTGTACTTCTCAGAAGTGGTAAGCTGTGTTGGCTCCTCTGAGCATACTAATTATGCCAATACATACAGAGAGAAGTAATTTAATCATGTTTATATTGTATCACAAAAACTGTGACTGCCATACCATTACAAGTTTAACAAACCCCATCATCGTTTATTTCAGACGGCATCTGATGTTTCTCGGAAAAAGTTGAGCTGCTCAAAACCTCTGTTAGAGTGAGATTCTTTTGAAGTTTATTTTTTTTGTAAAAAAAAGTTGTGCCTTTCACTTTATAGCATACCCTTTAGCCAAATGATTTTGTTACAACAACATCCAACAGCACTGTCATTTTACAGCTGCAATGGTAAGAAAAAAGTATCTCTGTACAAGTTTTTTATAGTATAAAGTCTACAAAAAACTAGTTGAGAAAGTGAAGATATGTGTATTCTGGAATTGAATGGAACACACATAGTGCACCAAAATGTATGAACTTCTTATAAGGAAAAATTACTGCATTTATGTACTTGCATAAAAATAATATTCACAGTAGTAGTTCTAGGAAAGATTTTTTATTCTTTAAAGTAGTCAAGTCACGACCTCGTACAAAAACTCAATGTTTTTTCTCTCCAACTTTGCGCCAACACCACCGCGGTACTAGCAACTACAGTTTCGTCACAGGATCAGTGGGTTACAAGTAAAAATGGAGTCCACGACCACATACTACATTCATGCCTACATGGGAATACATACAAATATATAGTCTGGATCGAGTGTGTGTATGTGCAGCAACAGCAACGAAAGAGGGGTACTCAGAGTGAAGTAGAAAACATCATCGACTTTTTCCCATCTTCTTTCTTATGATGATGATGCTTCTTAAACTGCTTTCTACTCCTGCTGCTTAGGTTATTTACCCATATCCGTTAAGTCATGTCGAGTAAAAAATGTTAGCATTTCTAAATGTCACCGGTCTATATATTCTTTTGCAAATGCATTTTTTCTCGGAGCGTGAGAAGTAGGTACTCACATATGGTAATATGATATACTTACTTACTATTTGTATATGACTCCTTTAACATTTTCCCGCCACATACACACCATTTTCAAAGTTTCATTCAATATCATCCCAGGCGGTTCTAAAAGCGTTTTTTTACGTTTGTTTTGCAACAAGGCCAGCAAATTGGTTGGGAGGTATATCCGTATGTACATGGAATCTGTCGGATCGGTCCATTAGTAAAGGATAAAAATGAAAGTGATGTGAGTAGTATGGAACAGGCAAAATATAATAAAAACGGCAATACAACAGGACGTTTCCCTTTAGGCTTTACCAATTTTATTTATACTGCTGCTCAAAAGTGGGACCGTATATACACGATATGTAGGGGGCATAGTCATTGCGCGCAAATAATATAAAAAAAACTGAATGCTCTTTCCCTCTCTCCCTTTCTAACTAACCCGTTTTCGTCGTTTGTACGATGGCCTAATTGCACCCACTTTATTTCCATTCTAACCGTCGTCGACTTTCCCGCTGTTTCAGTTCCTGTCGTTTCCCCCTTTCTTCCAAGACGCTACGCTATTAGCACCATTATACTGGGACGAGTAGTCATTTTCTTGAAGAAAAAAAGCAGTCAGTATTCAGCACATTATACTTGTTTTTTGCGAAAAGGGAAAAAATTTACGGCTGATGCCTTTTTTTCTGTTTCAGTTATTGTGTGTTGGGGAGACACAAACACAACGCATCTTATATAGGTATCTTTATTTTGTCAATGTTTATTCATTTGTAATAGAAGTAGTACTAGTAGTAATCATATTGTTATGTTTCCCCTCCTTTAGGACTAGATATTATGGCATCTCGGATTGCTGTAATATGACATTGTTCACATTACATATTCATTTATTATAGCGTATTGCAATAACAAAAGTGAATGAGATTGAGGGAGACTAAAACCCTCTAGCGTAGTATACATATTGCTTTCTATACGATGATGGGATGGATGGTGATGTGGATGCACGGTCGCAAATATAAATGAGAAAAGAAAATGAACTGGGGACAAGAAGAGAATCATCATCATTCTATTGATGCTGTTTATAATGAGGCCATCATTTTTTATTTCACTACCTACTCCCTGGAAAGGATTTCTACAAGACATTTTGCGTCTCAAAAAGAAAAGTCATTTTCATAGTCTTGCACCCTTTCAAAGCAAAAGAAAGAAAAGAGTTTGTAAAAGGATCCTGTCAAAATGAAGCTTTTTGTTGGCTGGAGACCTGATTCACACTGTAGTACATCGTAGGTTAAATTAAATTAAATAATATAGTTTTGAATATGTACATCCTACTGTTAAGGCATTATGTAATGCACTATTAAACATAGCGCAACGACGAATTGGGATGCGCCCATTTGATCCTAAAGTTTTTCCACTGGTAAAATTGCCATTTCTGGATGATGTCAAATAGTGAGAGAGAATATATGTTAAAAAAGTGCAAGATGCTTCTGCTCCTGCTGTAGTTAATGAATTCCACCAACAAGAAAGCTTTTTTGGGTTAAAAAGTTTTCTGAGGGAAATTGGCACCCGATTAAGGTCTCTGGCATTTCGTTGAACAGGTGAAAATGAAACCTGTCAGATGATGGGCTGGCAATACCAGACCCCGATAATGGAAAAAATAACGCCAGACATGGGAAATGTCTGAGATTCCTTCTCCATTTTCTTGGTTACTCGTTTAGCAAAAGTAGCGAGCCTGCTCCTTTGATTTAACTTTTATTCTTCTTCCACTTTTTTCCAGAAATACCTTGCGAACTTCGAACACTTCACCAAGATACCACTGATCACATACAATAATATACTTAATAGAAGAGAAAGTGTGGTTAATAACATCTTGGTTATAGAATATCATCACATTATGTAACTATCCTCCAACTATCACACTATATGAATATACATGCTCACGTAACATACCTCTGGAGAATTTTGAAGTATATTTTATCCGGATGGATGTAGTATCAAGTAGTTAGTGGAGTAGTGCTTGCTAGCGGTTGTGTAGAATGGTGTGGTACTACTGCTCTCAATTTTGCGTGAGGTATGAGTGATGCTTAACCCAAATTAAAAGTGTCATTGAGGCAGCTCACGGAGAGGAAAAGAGGTTCCCTGTTCTTTCTTTCTGTGTTTCTATGAGCAAGCACACTAGAATTTACTTTCTATCCTCTAGCAGTAGGAGCACAAGTTTGTAATGTGATCAAGGTTTATTAGTTAGCACAACGAGCCACATCACAAACTACGTCCACCATACGTAGATTTATGTGTGGTTTGAAAGAAGACTCCAACTATCTCTCTTTCTCTATTTTAGCAATTCCTTCACTGAATTGATTAAAGAATGTCTACTAGATTGCCAAAAGAGAAAGCAGCTGATGAGTTCCAATACCATGCCACAGCATATATTAATCCTAATTGCAGTGGTGCATGGTGTGGAAAAAAGAGAAAAACGGGACAGAGTTTTTGTTTCATCCTTTGATTTTTCACTCTACTTTATAATTCTTTTGTGCAACACACTCAGTAGACCTTTTTGGTGTTTACATAATTATAAACAAAAATGATCCTATAGAGTGTAGAACATATTGTATGAGCCTTGTGGTAATAATGGAGTTATTTTTTGGAAATAAACCAGTTTGGCAGTTGTTGGTTTCTCAACGAAATCTTCATAAAACAGCCACAAAGGCAGGGCAAACAACGATCCAGACAAAAATCAAAATGGAGTAGATAGGAAAAGTGTGTTATGTATAGTATATTATGGTAATAGCAAAAAAGTATATGTTAATTTCTCAATTTTATTCGGCAAACGATTATAAGTATATAAACTGCGAAGAAGCTTTTAAGACTATGTTTGTACAATATTAAACTTTAAAAAATATTGTGTACCCATATATAGTACAATGACGCTCTGAGTATGTTCTGCCTCAGCAGGAGCCACTTTCCCATAATTTTTAAAGAGAAAGTGGTGGTAGAAAGCACTGCAAAAAAGAGGTGGATGGGAAATGACTAAACGCTGGAGGATAAAAATATCCACAGCATAGCACAGAATGGTATGGTGGTTGTAAGGGTATATTCAACATGTTACAATAAAATACATATCAGATATGCACTGACTATAAAAGGGAAGGGAAAAAGTTTATACCGTTTTTATAGTAGTATTTTAATAATCACAAATGAGGACGCAATGGTAGCATCAAAGAAGAAAAAAATGTTTATAGTGGCGGAGCCCTTAAAGTCTCATGAAAATGAAAAGAATGGGTTTTCTCCAGATTGCTTGCCGAATAAATGAAGAGCCGTGATTATAGTTCTGGTTTCTCAGTGAAAATTTATTACTGCATGCTTGCATGCTCCCTGCCTTGCCTTCGCTATAAAAAAGGAAGTGCTCGTGTGTTGTTTGTGTGTGCAAATATGGATGTACATTCATCTCCTGCGTAGCAGCATTATAAGTTTTAACTTGGCTTATGTTGCGCATGCATAAAAGTAATCTCATATATGAGTTTTGAATATTCTCTTCTTAAGCACCGCTACCACTTCAAAAGGATATATGGAGTATAACATAATATTATGTAGGTTTACATGTCCCAATAAAGTTTTCCTCAAACAGAGCTAATATTTACTTGGCTTATTTACTTTGCTCGCTGCTATATTTTATACACATGAGTTAGTTATTACTTTTATACAATATTTGAAAAACGTATCAGATAATTACAATATTATTACTTTCACATACACACATTATGACGACGAGAGGACACAGAACTCCCAGTAAAATAGGTATATACATAGCATAGAAGGCCATAATCGCTGACTTACTTGGCTGGATGACTGTTGGACTAGGACAGTAGCGGAAATAATGGTTCCTGTAACAGCATTGATTTAAACTAATTATAGTGCTGCTTCTCATGAGTTTACGATCTCTCTTTCTCTTTCGCCTACAACTCGTAAATAATTACACACTCACACATACACCCAGAGAGAGAGAGAAATCGTTAAAATTAACAATTTCCATCTCCTCCACGTGTTGTGTAGTAAATACTCACTTGCTAAAAACAACAGCAGTGGCAGCAGATTTTGAAATAGCGTCTATTCCTCTCTTTCGCTATTCTAAGTATCGCCGCACCATTTTCTGCCATTTTATAACCACATCTCTAGTTTACTGCTCCTACACGCGCACTTATTACGGAATTTTGTGTAAGAATGAGGAAGTCATTTTCACCATCAGGACAAGACACCTTATGCTTCTCGTTCTCACAACCCGCAGTGTACAATATTATTGCAAATACTTTCTCGTTTATAACTACTTTCATTCTTGAACTTAACGGTAAGTAAATGTATCGCCTCTCTTAAAAGTCTCCAAATTTGAGGAGATGCAAAGTTATTATAGTGTTTGAAATTTTGTTCCATACGTATTTATATACAGTCCATATGCGGATATGGATCGTCTTATAGCATATTTTATAATCCTTTAAATGTGTTAGGTACAGCATTTATATGTAAGCACATGCATGATTTCACTCTTTCACTACTGCAGAAAGTCTTGAAAGTAATTTACTGCTGTTAGAAAGTAAATATTCATCATCTGAAACTTTTCCCCTCTTCCCTTTCTTAACAACGGCAGTGGTGGTGGTGTATATGCAAAAGTAGCGAGTTCATGGTTAATACGGGAGTAGTAGCTAGAAAAAGGCACAAAGCTTTGGTTACAATTTACTTGCATACTTGGCAAACAAAAACAAGTTTTTCACTCCTGCCAGCGTCTCTGCTCACAGGAAAGAGATATGGCTAAAATTCTAAAGAAAATCGTTATTCTAAAAACTTACCATGCGAGATAGATAGATAGACAAAAGCCATTTTTATAATAGAGCACATGAAAGAATAATATGTATACCTACTTCCAAGTATATGTACAAATCTACAAAATAGGTAGGTATGCATGTTTTGTATAATTCACTTTTGTTACCCGTATGGTGTCTTGGTGTCGCCTTCTTTGTGTAAGCATTAATGTGTGAATTTGTATATTTCTTAAGAAGAAGAAAAAAAACCCGACTGACAATGAAATTTGAAAAACTGCTAAAGAGAAAAGGATCTGTGACGAATGACTACGACAGCTTGTTTTGTTTGCATGTAGCCAAAGCTATATGGTTTTTGCAACTGAAGAAAATGCTTTCTCTAAAAGATTAGAATATTTTTCTCGTTTTTAGAAGCCACAGAAGTGTATTGTATAACCTATATTATGACTATGTATATCCTTAAAAATTGTTCTTCACATCTCCACAAAGAAGTTTTCATCTTGAACTAGATAAAAGCAAACGGAAATGGACTCCTAAACTTTATCATTTCCAAATCCCAGCAATGTAGTGAATAAATTACGTTAAGCCGTATGCAATGACTCGAGAGTATTTGCCAACTTCATTTTGCGGGTGTAAAATATTTCGAAATATTGTACTTTTCTTCATTATTGTCACTCTCGCCTCAGAATCGTCATCATTATCATCTTTTCTAGATGTAATTCAAGCAGATAAAAAGTTTGAAGCTGAAACCGAGTAGGTAAGTATACGACGCAGTAAAGCTTTGGCAAAATTTGGTGATTGAGTCGCCAAATGAACATTTTCAAGCAATCAATATAAAAGCCTCGGAGCCAACTGGGATGTTATTGTGAATGTAGATGTGAACCATTGACAAAATCAATATTTTAAATGGGTCTTGGCATAGAGTTTATTAACTTTTACTGTACATCCATGCACACATACACACACGTACATTAACGGTATTTGCGTTTAATGTCATTACGGAATCTACATTTCTGATCTATATGCCATGCGCATGTATATATTCTGATCATATATGCGATCACTACTCATTTTTTTAAGAAAAGCAGCTGATTCCACATTTTATTATAAAAAATATGAGGCCAACAGCTAACAATGTTACCCACACATGTGCCTATATATTCCCCAAAGGCATTCTTTCCCTTATCGGAGCCTCCACTGTTACCATCATTAAATTTATGTCTCTGGCATTCTTACATGGAAGTGAACTAACGTATGACTACACCACCACCGAATTTCTGAATCTACTACACGACCACCACTTAACCCGACATTGGCTACAACGCGTTTTTCGTATTAATGTACGGAAAGCAAATTCCCTGACACCTAATCAACCGACAGTGACTCCTTCTTATACTATCACGCCTTTCCCATCCGCCACACTAGGCTGTCTTCATGAATTTGCACATTGCTCTTCAACGCTTTGTGTCTGCGTTCAGGAATATTAGGTACATTAGATGGGGAAAGTATGCACGATGCTATGTATCTCGCTCATAGCAAGCAGTAAGTAAAAGTAAAGTAAAAAAGTATAATGATAATATAAATAGCATCTGTCCTTTTGTATAAGTAATGCACTTATTCGTTGATAGAGAAAAGCTGTCACAAATTTTATCTCTCACAACGTTTTTGTCCTCTATTTTTGTAAAAACCTGAAGGCATTTTCACTTTCTTCTTCCTCTTCTTTCTCTTTCTCTCTCTTTTGTTGTAACATCTTTTGTGTCTGTCTCTGTGTGTGTGAAATAACGACAATGATAGCGTGTGTTTCTTCTACTTTTCCTAGAATAAAGCGTGCGTATGTGTGGCGTGGTAGACTAAGGTTGAAGCAGGACACAAAAAAACTGATAATATTTAATAGGGTTAGTAGAGAAATTCTTGCAGACAGAGAAGAATTCTCCTTTGCTGTAGAAAGTTCACACAAATTGCAAAGAATTTAAATTGAAATAGGAAGTATTGTCAGACGGCAAACGAGCCTCCTAGTACCTGTCTCTCCGCAACACTTTTTACATTTTTTGCCTTGACTTGGATAACGTGCTGGGTAGTGTTCTACAACTACTACGATGCTGCTTTTACTCTTGTCGATAATCCACAAAGACAGTTTGTCTGTTGTTATCAAAGGTAAAAATACTTCAAGGGAAAAATCTCATATCTTTTAAGTGTACGTGTGTGTAGGTACATAATATTTCTCCTTTATCACATTTTCGGAGAAAGGTAACAAAATTCGTTTCGTTTGTACAAAGAAGCTTGGATTTTTGTGTAGTAGACCGTTTACCACTTTAAGAGTCTAAATGAGAAGCTTTATGAAATTTATAATAATGTTGTAATCCACATTATGCTACTTCTAGAGTTATGTCCCCTTTTATCACTTTAATATCTTTTAAAATTCTGTTACCTTCGTACATGCAATATGTATATGTACATATAATATGTATGAACACTTGAAGATTTTAAAGAATTTTTCTATCTTTTATTTTTGAAAGAAAAGCCCATCTTCCACTCGTTTCTTTCTAATAAAAATTCTCCTTACTTCGTTAAACTTCCACTTGTGGAACGAAAATGTGATTTGAGATTTGATAAACGCGAAGAAATGCGTTATCTTACGTTTGTATCCTTTCCCAAAAACTTGTGTGGGAGAACTCCTGGAAGAAGTAAGGAAAGTAAGGAAATGTACACACGATTTAGTGATTCATCATTGCTTTTTTCATGCGTGCCTCACAGCTTGACTATGACCTAAACCAAGTTTCTGGAAAATGACGTGAATTTTCTAGTACGTATTTGATATCGTATGAGTAAATACATTTTAGCATGATGAACAATATGAGCTTGTTACAATTACTACAAAGAGAATCTGAAAGGTTCAATTTGGAAGCTGGAACACCATTCGAGAGAAATTCATTTTAGGATATTAAATGCAATTTTCAGAAACATCCGGCAACGACGTGTGCGTGCGTAATATTTTTTATTATGAGTACATTACATTGAAGGGTATGCTCTCACGTGTCTCGTACGCTTAACTTAATAAAGGTGGTACAAAACTTCAATTTTTCGCCAGTTCCACCAAGAATATATAAAGTTTTCATTTGACATGCTATTTTTGCCACCAGTACTCATCCAAATTAGAATACGAGACTGTTTCCTCAAATAAGACGCAATGAACTCAAGTTTCTTCGCCGGAGTAATTTTAACATGTCTGGGAATAGCTGTCAGAACGCTTTCTCCAAAGTCTGGCGAGTAAGTCTAGATTCCAACTTACTTTATTTTATCAAATGAACGTGCTCATATGCCTTTTTGTACACGTGGTTGTCCTTTTGCTGCCATGCAGGAATAATGAACGCATCACAGAGCGCTACGCCAAGCGACGACAGCCCACATCTTTGCTGTACATAAGTGTTTTGTCTCTTGTTATTTTCTCTCGGGTTTTGACGTTAAATATAGTCATGATGATCATGGATGAACCGTGTATCAGTGTATCTGTGTATCAGTGTATCTGTTCCAAATGGCTAGTCACAAACACAACTACAAAATAAATGCGCCTAATGTTACGGAGAAAGTATGCGAAAAGGATTCTTTGATACGATACCAGAGCAAACGAGAGAGAGAGAGAGAGAGAGCGAGAGAGAGAAGAAGAAGAAGCCACGTCTGTCAGAGCATTCATAGAATTTCCTTTCCATTTCTTGAATAAATTCCTCGTCTGTCGCTCTTCATTCTGTTAATAGTTCTCTTTCTGTTTGTTTGCCTGCATCCTTTGTAAAATTCATTAGGACTGAAGGCAAAGGCGTATTATATTATTCTGACGTTTCTCGCTGCAAAAATAGTTGCTAGTTTGGCCTATCTGCATACACATTTATACATACTTCATTATTCATGTGATGGTTATGGCTTAGTGGTATTGATGTAGGGCACGAATGATTTAAAATTAAGGAAAAAGCCATGTCATTCTAGAGTAAGCAGCATCAAAGAAATAGGTAGGTGATAAAAGTCAAGTCAATGAAATGTTTTTACTTTTTCTCGCCACTATTATGATAATATCTATACGTAAAATGTACAGTTTTATATATATATATTATGTTTCTTCACCTTCATACAATTTACTACGTCGAGAAAGTCTTTTGCCACGCTTCGGCTGCACAGCTAATTAAATTTTATTACGGAAGCTCGTGCCGACCTGTGGTGAAAGCTTGCTCGATAGAATGAAGAAATGTGAATGTGTACGAGTTTAGTTTTGAGTTCAGTTGTAGAAGTTTTACCCATATGCAATAATTTACTATCTTCTTTGCCACATGGTTATAAAAACAGCACCAAGAAACCAGTTATTATTTCCCTTGATGACGATGTTGTTTGTCCGATTTCCTATTAAAATATTAGCGTAAAGGAATACATTATAAATATGAAGGTATATATATTCAATAATAATATGTTTATAATGTACGAAGGGAGCACTGGAGACCTTAGCATGGTGTGCAACCGTAATCATAGAGTTTGGCTGCTCGAGGCGAGAATGACTTTTGTTATGGTATAGCAATAACTCAAAACATGTATACATTCCTGAAATTCTCCAAAAATAGGTTTTCACAAAGCATATTACTTTATAGTAAATTATGTACGGAAAATGGGAAGAAATGTTCATCCAAGAAAACGGAACAATATTTTGTGCGCGCTCAACATTTTTTATTATGCATGTGCATTTTATTTATTGTGGTATTTCCTTTGAATTTATTCCTCCAAACTGGAATGACTTATTGTAAATGCTGATTCCATTTACAAGAGGACAACTGAACAAGAGTGTAGCAAAATATAGGGGAGCAGTGGAAATATAATATATATCATGTAATAATCATAGTATAATAGAAGTCGCAGGAACCAAAACAAGGTCGCTCGTCTCTTTCGCTTTGACTTGCTAACTGCCCGCATGAATGTCTTGCGTTCTTTTGTTATATTGTCACCGTCAATAAAGTTGCTTATTTTGTACACACGAGTGCACAAAAGCTTTGTGCTAGTGAGCAATTTTTTTCATTCTTGTAATCCTTTGTATAATAAACTTCTCGAACATGACAGTCGTTTGCCTCATAAAATATTTCCGTATCATGATTTTGCTTGCTTTATATGAGGAAGGAGTACAAAAATGATGGCTTTGTCAGTATATTCGCTTGCTGTTTTTATTTGCGTACTACTTGATTATGTTATGTACTCACTTTATACAATTTTCAGGAAAACATTCATGCAAATGCACCAATTTATAAACAGTATAAAGTTGAAAGCTACATAATTTAATTTGGCAGTTTAGCTGTTTACAGTTAGATGATATTTAAGAAATTAAAATACACATGACAATCTATGAACATATGAAAGTTCAATAAACTCGTTTAGTTTTCACGAGTTTTTGACCGCTCATGGAATGAGTAAATTATTATTCTTATTGTATTCGTGAAATATGTATGGTTCTTTTGATAAAAAAACAATATATTGGGAGTACAATTTCAGACAATAAAATATGCAGACTGCCATTTATATTACACGCAGACTGGATGTGTCGTGTTACTCGCATTCACTCCTCGTTCCAGCATTTTTTCCACATTCCTTTGCCTGCAGCGCATNAAAAACAATATATTGGGAGTACAATTTCAGACAATAAAATATGCAGACTGCCATTTATATTACACGCAGACTGGATGTGTCGTGTTACTCGCATTCACTCCTCGTTCCAGCATTTTTTCCACATTCCTTTGCCTGCAGCGCATATTACATACTTGGAAAGTTAGCATGGATAGTAGTTGCATGCCACATGAGACATCCCGAAAGATTACATGACATTCATCAAAGAAGGTTTTCGGTTTTCGTAGCTGTTCACAGGTCTGGAAAATCTAGATATAGATTTCGTTGTCAGAGTCGAAATAAAGTACTGGTTGTAGTCGCAGGGCATTATGTACTATTAGAAATAGTAAAGGTAGTGGCGGTTAATGTGGTTCGTGGCAGTAGAACTACGTGCATTATTTGCCATTATCCTTTTTCACGAGAGTCTAAGCTACTTTTCACGGAAACAAATACGTATCTAATACACAAGTATATTATGGATGATGATGTCGAAGTACATGCATCATGAATAGGACGCAAAATTCTGTGAGTATGTACATAGTAATATTCGCTCGTAGTTTGCTTAAAGCTTTTCAGAAAACCACCACTACCACTACGTCTGTTGAAGAAAGCTTCTCTTGGTTAAGAAGAATGCACGATGATGAAGAATCGATAAAGGTTGACAAGCCTTAGGAACTAAACAAACGAAACGAACTACCGGTTGTGGCATTTTTCCTTCAATGTTTGTCTGACTCGCCGTCGTCGTCAAATACTACTCCTCTTTCACTTCCTTGGATTCATTATACATCAACCGAAAGGATCAGAGGAGTAATGGTGAACATTTTTGCTATAAGTTTCCGTTATACTGAAAATATACTAGTGTAACTACCTCCACACACCTACACATTCTCATAACTTTATAAACTTTTAGGAGCTGCGTGCACACTCTCTGTCTGTGTACACTTTCTTTTCTGGAGGCATGGATATATCCACAAAAAGTGTGTAGAGTACTCTTTTACTTGTCACATCATCATTCTCCTTCCTGCTACACTTTCTCATGTTCGAAAGAGAAAAGAAGTGAGTATATTATAAGTTGAGATGAGGTTGGTAAAACTACTGTTAGAGGAAAGCTGCGGGAGCTAAGTATTTGGTTTAGTTACTGATGAGATTATTATCACAAGACTTGGAGCAATCCTCCTCTCCTCTCGTCGTCATCATCATCTTGATAACATCATATGTCTCTACTCTTAATACATATAACCAAGAGGTTTATTATGTTGGTGTTTATATTTTATACTTAGCTATACTTAACAAAGTACGACGAGGATGTCTCTCTCCAACATCTCTATAATGCGTAGAAATTTAATAAAATGATTAAAACCCTCCAGTAGTCGTACATTTGCTACTTACTGCTCTTTTCTCCCTACCTTCTCCTGTTGTGTGCGTTGTTATTATTATTATCATTATTACGGAAGCCAATGGTTTTCCGGTTCATTTTCGAAGCTTGAATGCACTTCTTTATTGAGAGATTTCACGAATATGATGATGATGGGATTGTTTTATGCAAGCAACTAATGCACAGAGTAGGAGCAGTGCCACATTATTATATTCGTTCGATAACAATAATCATAACAGAACAATAGAAAATGCTCTGAGCTTATTCTTCTGCCTCACGTTCTCTCGTTTCTTTTCAATTCATAGTCTCTATTTTATGGCTACATGGGCAGAGATGCACTTTAAAATGACATTACCGTTGCATATAATGTCATTAGAAAAGAGATTAGTACTAGCAGGCATACTTCAAAATCACCCTTTCCTTCTACCCGCAGCGTATACATGTAGTTAGTAGCGATACGAGAAAACATGAAAATAATGTTTTTGTTATGTTTTCAATGCACCGGCTGTCAGTATCGTCTCGCTATGCGTAATAGTGTAAACTTTCTACTGGCATGTGTAGTAAAAATATTGTCGTTTGGTTTCCTGCTGATTCATCCCCTCCACTGCCACCACCATCACTTCCGTACCAATTTCACTCTCGCTCTCTCTCTCCCATTTCACTCTTCCCGAAAAGTTGATAAATATAACTTCATTCATAACCGCACACGGCGGACAACCAGAGTTAAAGAGACGCATATAACATCTAAGCAAACAGAGAGCACCAGTGGCATCCTCGCACCACATGATAACTGTCATCAACGAGAAGGACGAACGCTGAAGAACGCACATTGCGCATTATGCTCCACTCTCATTATCAAGCTGCAGAATGTCGTGTATGTGGCGAGCCAGACATGAGACAACTCGCAGGCAAGGATGAATGGCAGTGATGACTCTTTCGTGTCCTCTAAAATACCAGTGCTAATGCCACTACCACAATTTTCATCCTTCACCGCTGCTAGTGTTGTTGGCTCTTTTTAATACTACGCAATTTATATTGGTATATCCCGGGTAGCAGTGGCTGTGTGAGGAATGTACAATTATAAGGGTTCCCTACTAGTATTCTCTAGACGTTTGTATTTATTTATCTTTTAAAACGTCGTTGTCAAATTGGGATACAACCAACTATAACAAATGGGAAACCATCAATTTTGACAAGTTGTGGAATCTAAAAAATTCATTTTTTCTTGGTATGCTACATTATACACACGCTTCAAAGCTTGGAAATTCCAACCCACTACTTGAAGTGAAAGGTGAACTACTGTATTCCAATTAAATTCAAGCTGTTAAACCGCTGGTTCAAACTTTTAACGAATCCAGTTGTAAAGAGAAGATAAATTTGAACTTTTTGTAAATACAAGTTGATAGTTGATAAATCCATTTCGTGGGCAGGGATCGTTTGAAGAAAGGCATAAAAACAATAACGAAGCAACTTTATTATAAGAGTACGGAATTATTTTACCGAGAAATTTGTTTTCGCAAAATGTTAATTGGTCACTTGTCTGGAAATTCGCAGAAGACGAATGGGAAATTTTCTTTGGAATACAAACTGGCGCTGTAATACTAAGAACTAATCTGAAACTTCACCGCAACCACTATAGTTAATTCATAAGCTAGATAAGGAATTCAGGAAAGAAATTACATTTACATTTATAGAAGACTTTTGTTATTGCTGGCCTACTGCTTTATATACTCTGTTCTTATATTATTGCACTGTGTTCATTTTATCAAGTAGTTGCACTTGGATCAATAGAGAAAGTTCAGTAGATAAAAAATGCTTAAATTTAAACTAAACAAGCACGAAGAAAACTTGACGTCTGGACAGGTGCATTTATGTAAGTATTTAAATATGTGTTAGCTAACCTCACCGTTTCTGTATTTATTTACTCCATTCATATAAGTTTATATGGTTCAGCACCACCGTCGTCTTTCTTCCACCAACCACATTCCAAGCCAGTTCCGACTAGATTCAAGACCTTGTACTTACGATGTCTATAATTCGAGTCAGACGTCTATAGCCAAAGTTGCATATAAGCAAGTTATAGGTATCCAATGTGGTAATCGGTTTTCGTGAACAGTGGAAACAGCTACTTATGTACCGTAAAAGGAATTGAATAACGTGCCTCCTCTAACTTTTGCCGTTGAGTTTTTACGGAAATCGTGACTGTATTATTATTTTTGCGGCTGCAGTTGTCATAATGCATCCTACGTGACACAACAACTTGACTTGTGTTATGGCAAGAAATAAAGAGAGAGAGTTTTATAGTCTCCAGCATCGCCGCCACACAAAACCAGAACCAACACTCACTCGACTCTCTTCATGATGACCTACGCAATAAACTTTCCTGTTTTCTTCTTTTCTGCTGTATAGTTAGTTGTTGAGGTTGTTGTGTTCAGGGCATTTTTTATTCCCTTTTTTTCCTTTACAATATATCCTCACCAATAGGTATATGTACATGTTTTCATTTGATCGTTTATCACTATATATTTTTAGAATTTGTGCACTATGACCTATCAGCTATACAGCTATCTGGATTGATCATAATAGCCATACATTAGATCACTTCACAAATAAAGTGGAAAATGTCTTGACTATGACTGAGTTGATATCCTTTCCAGTGAAAAAACTGGGCGAGTGTATGTTTCCTTCCGCTATTTCTCAAAGTAATACTTATAGCTATTTTACTGTCTGAGAATAAAAAAAATACGTGGTATGCACCAAGAATGCTATTTTAAGAAGGCTACTTTCTTTCCTTTACCACTCCTTCCATCATAATGACATTAATACACACATTTTCTATATAAGGCCGTAATTGCCATGTTCCCACTCTCGTTTAATTTACCAAAGAAATGAAATTCTAAAATTGCCTCTTGTTCTTTTGTTTTCAACGCAGTATAAAGTTACACAAGTAAACTATGTACTAAATACCGTTTTTATATAAACGACATCTACCCCACTTTTCTGTTGCCGTGCAAGAGCGCAATAGAATGCCGTCTTTCATCATGAGCCGTTAATGTTCAGGGAACTAGTAGATTTGTAATCTGTGTAAACACCACCTGATAAAATCGTCGCCAACAACGAGAATGAGTAACGCCAGTAGTAAATGGGATAATTCATCATTGTAATTATCGTGGAAATGCACAAAGGCTGTCTGGAAAGACTGTGAAAGCTGCTCGGAAGGGAGCGGTATTTCGCTCATGATGAAATTAATCACTGTACAGGTGAAACATTTTGTGTAAAGTGACTTTAAATCAAATGCTAATTTTGATAGCCGAGTTTATATGTTGTTGGAAATGATGTCGTGTTTATGGTAAAAAATAACCTATCAAAGTAGTTCGCATTAGCCGCCCCCTGTTTCTCTGAAATCGAGAACAAAAATCGCAGAATAAGGACAAAATATCTCATATGCCATGTGCTTGACACGTAATTTTTCTTAAACCATTTCAATATTGTTTTCCAACGACAAAACTCAAAAATTGGGTGCGAAAAACTCTATTTATACAAAAATTCGATTTGTTTACCTGGCGTAACTCGGAATATTTTTTTAGTTGACAGACGCTCATTTTGTATAACGTAAGGAAGGAATTGCTTTTAAAATAAAATTTCTAATTAATTCTACGAAAATTTCATCTGTAGCTTCAGTTTTGATTGAGGAAGTTGAGAAATGTTATTAAATCTAGTCCCCGTAGTATAATTTATTTGAGTAAGAATGTCAGAAGATTTTCCTATTAAAGATATTACATTGGTATATGTGCAATATGTCCTAAGTAACATTTTAGTTTTCTTTCCGTAAGTGTCTGACTTGTTGGAGTGGTGAAACCGGAGAAGCTTTATTTTCACATAAGGGCAAAGTAAAATGGCTTCCTGGGACACTAGAAAACGTATTACAGTTCTATTTAAGTCGTAGTATAGTAATAGCAGTAATACTGATGTTGGCTTTTGACGGGAAAAGAAAACGGAGATTTTCAGCCAGTATTTCCCCTTCCAAGAAAAGTGAATAAAATGGCAGGAAACGCACACACACGTTGTTGTGGGACGCACGTGTCAGCTATAAATCGTAGAAAAAAGTTACAACACGAAATTCTAAATTCTACAAAAACATGTTTCAAAAAGGTACACATATTTAAGTGAAAACACTTGAAACGTGAGAATAGGAGAGGTGATAGGTGAGAGACTTATGTAGAATAAAAGCATGTGTTTAGAATCACGAAAACAGAAACATTGTAATGCTACTTTTATACCAATGATGATGACTCAGGTACTTACTCCATACATTTTAGAGGGCACTCTATGAAACACATTATCCGTTGGTAAAAATAAGTTTAAGGACGCTTGTAGGAGTCTGACTACATCAAGTAAATTGTTTTTCTAAACTTGTTTGGTAAGCAAAGTAAGACATTACATTTTCATTACTGAATTGCTCAATTTGATTAAGTTTTGAGGGTAACAGGAAGTGAAAACATGTTAGTTTGGTAGGCATTTGTAACATTTCTTGTTATTTAAATACGGAATAACGCAATCAACAACATCCGCTCTGTTTATTTCACAATGTAGCCTTAAACATGACATTTATGTATGTTTTCTTCCTGTTTACGAAATCGGGAGACAAAGCCAGATCATAGAAGTGATTCTTTTTTTCGCAAGACAAAGTTTTCTCTTATCTTATGTTCCCTGTTAATGTCTGAAAATTCGAGCTGACAGAGAGATGTCTCTTCAACGACGATTGTGTCGCAGGTGCGTATAGTGTATTTTGTATTGGCAATGTCTTGATTTGCACAGAAAGTAATAAGGAGAAAGCAGTTTTGTGTGGTTATATTTTAACTGCGTTACTGTGGTCATAGGGTAGTCCCAGTCAAGTGAGTGAGAAAACTGTCGTTAAAACTGATTGCGAGGCTCATTTGTTTCAGCCTGCCGCTGAGAGTCTGGGAGACAAAGACCATCTTCTCAATCCGTCTTGCTCTCTCGATCTCTTGTTTGCAACAACAATAACATTGCATGTCTGTTTCCAGAGGCAGATTTGGTAAACTGATTGTAACCAGTTACGCCCTTTCCTTCCTCTAGCACTGCTTGTGCGTCTTATCAATCTATTCGCATTTGTGAAAGTATGTAACGTTTGGCACAATCAAAGAAAAGGAATGTTTCCTCTTCTGTCTCTAACACCCACTCGAAAGACTCTTTGCTTCTTTTTTCTCTTTCAATTACCTAGTGCAGAAATAAGACATGACGATTATATCTACAGCGTGAAACGTATCAGTAACTAGCACTTAGTTATCGCAAAAATAAAGAAATCAAATCTTGTTACTTGGTATAGACAAACAAACCATGATTCTTCTTTTCAACGCCACCATGTATGTAGGTATTTCGTATACATTTACTTACTTAATAGGCCATATGAAGCAATCTAGACGTAAAATATAAATAATGTATTATCATAAGTCAGTAAGTACTTGAAGGAGAAGAATCGTGCTGGAAAGACACTTTCACAGACAGAAGATTCACACTTTCCTTGAGAGATAAAGTGGAAGAAAGAAATCTGCGTGAGTAATCTGTAAGCGAGTCAACAACGAGGTGATGTTATGCGAATGCTTTTCTGAATAGGTACATTGTAACAACATAAACACAGAACACGAATAAACATAAAGGAAATTTCTTTCACAATGAATGTGCTCGCGCTTAGTCGCTCGTACTGGTAGTAATACTTGTAGATTGACAATGTAACTACTCGTGAAAAAAGCCACAAAGATAGGGGAAAGTATTATGGTAATGGAATGTACAATAGTTGCGATAATGTGAATTCCTTCCCTGATAGGCTACATCGCTAGCTAGCTTTTTCTGGATACCAGAATGAATATAGTTTGTGTAATAACAACGTGGAAACGTTGCTTCCACTCTCCTTAATATTCTGTCGAAGCCTTTTGAGAAAAACCATTTTAAAGCAATATACGTAGTAGCTTTCTCACCATCTTCTTCGTTTCTCATGTCGTATAAATTTCCCCCACAGGTATGAAGGTAAGTCACGACGACAAGTATGAGGATGATGCTACTGCTGACGCTCCTGTCGTTTTTTATCTGGTTGGAATACATAAGATACAGAAAAATACATATGTATAGAGGGTTTTGGCTCCCCAACAGCCAACAACACAAACCTAACATCCTCTTTTGGCCTGACTGCTTTTATTGTCAAGGAAAGATGAAATAGGATTGGATCGAGTATCTACTTTATATACCATTTCTCAGGACATTTGCATGTCTCCGTAGTTCCAGTTCTTTCACAAAGGAAATGAAACTCGCAGTGTGTGTCTGTGCCATGTACTTACTTTTTTTAGACTGTTTGTAAGTATACAAATCTATTTTCATGTTTTATTGCAGCAGTGGTACATATATTATGTAGGCACTGTGGTAGTAGTAACAGAGCACACGACGACAACGCAACAACATTATATTTCAAAATGTAATCTGTTCTGAGTTGTTATACAAGTCTTTGTGAAAAGGCATCATCGCAACAATGATGTTTTTCTATGAAGCAGCAAGCACGGATGTTCTTTCGTACAAAAACAGTCTGTTCCAATCGTTTGATTTCACGTTTCCGCTTTTCCTCCCTTGCGTTCCTCTTGAGAACCGTGAATACATTTTGTGAGCCCTGCCACAGTAACTTTTTGTACAAGTACAACAATAAAAGGAATGAGCCTATATGTCTGTGTCTTCTGTTCTGCATACCTTAGGATTTTCTTTTATGATGGTATTTTGAAATTATGCACATTGGTGCCATCATCATCGTGATCGTATGAGGAAATGTATTGAAAAGTTATTTTTCTTTTACTCCCACTTATATTTCCAATTCCAATCTAACATTTACTTTGTTAAATTGTGTTGGTCTGTTCCAGTTAGGTTAGTGGAAATATTATTATTGAAAAATGGTGAAAATGCAAAGTCCAGCCTTGGCGTTTCTTCCATCAACCAGAAATACAAGCGGTAGTTATTACTGTGCAGAATGGCTGGCTGGGAAATTGGAAAGTATCTTTATTTTATATCGTCTTATTTCCGATTTTCTAAGTCTAGCAAAGATTATAACTTTTTTAGACACTATACATAGCCTTGTATTTTACTACCATACATCGCACAGCCGTTCCTCTCGAAACTACATTGCTTCTTTCAAGTTACATTTCTACATACTTTCTTATTTATACTTGCTCTTGTATAGAAATCGACCACAAATGGACGTAACTACTACTGTACTCTCAAAAGACCGTTCCACATGAATTTATGTATATTGAGCTGAATTACATTTTTTGCCTGCTGCTTCATGCCCCAATGTTTTCTTCCATCAGTCTTAAGTTATACCCCACTCTGCTGGTTAGTATTTTATGGCATTTTTTATTTTCGTAATATTGAGTGGATAAGTGCCTTATAGGTGTACCTATACACAAACTTGCTGCCTTTTTACTTCTTGCTTTGTACACTGTCTTTATTTTTTGCTTCTAGCTACAATTTTGTCTTCAGTTGGTTGCTTTTTTGTTGTGTGATCTCCTCCAGACAAAACAACAACAAGAACGTTGCCTGCATGCACACTAAAGAAAGAAGTGATACGGCTTCAAATGTATTGACTAACCAAACTGCATGTTCGTTTTTTCATGATTTCCTTCTGTTCTGTACGGTGATATTTATTTTATTTTTTATAGGATCGAATAGTTAATATATATTATGTCCTTTGTACTCTGCATGTGTATATTCTCATATTATCCTCGTGCAGTAATTTTTATTTCTTAAGAGTTCAGAAGCGGAACAGATACACAAGAAGAAGCACGAAAAATGGAAGAACATACGAACAAGGAGAAACTTCAGAGGCCTGAGCTGGACAGATGAGTGCACCAGGGAGAAGATTACGTTGATAGTTGAGATACACAAGTGCTTACAAGAAGAGTGCGTGTATGTATATTCATAAAATGTGAAAGCACTATAGATAGAAAGTGCATGCTTTCACCGCTGCTCCTGCAGCTTTTACAACTATCGCGATCGTGCTTGTCTCTCTGCTCTGTTGGTGCTTATCAACCATGGAATCACACAACAGAAGCAGATGTAGTCAACAATCCACACACACACACCCTCCCTCACATGAGAAAAAACGTATCCTCCGGCTAACAAACACAGATATTTAAGTATTCCAGTGATAAAAGCAAACAGACAAATCAGAAACTTTCAATAGAGAAAGCATACATAAAAGAAAATTTTTCTGCTTTTGTAGCCTATCATAATATGACTACCGATATAACTATTTTCCATAGTTTGGATAGCGAGTTTTTCCATCTGTATTTTTATTACTTGCCTCGTTACCTTTCGTTGTCGTTGTGTCGTTCCCAAATTTCCTACAGAAAAATAAATATATGTTTTTCATATTATTTTTCGCAGAATTCCCTCAAATTTTCCACCGGGAGCGTGTCGTCGAACGAAGTAGAAACTTGAATGTACATATCTTTTATTATATTATTAGTTTTCGTTATACTCTGTATTTATATCGTTCCTATCTCTGGTCCATTCATTCGTTAAATAATTCCGTTGTTTCCATTCAGTTGACTTTAATGCATACCCGTCCTTTTTGTCTCTTAAATTCATGCACAAAATTTCAACTGCAAGGAAGAAGGTTCAAACGAATATTTACATTTTCTTGTGTATGTACGAATTGCATGTTAACAAAAGTAAAAATGAATGTGCTCCTGGTTGGTGATGACGGATTGTCATAAAGTGATGAATGTATTTTAGTTGTATCCTTTTTTGAAATGCAAAACATCTTTTTGCTGGATACAAATTCACAAAAGAGGAAACTATACATTGAGCGTACAGAGAAAATTCATAGAAAGCGCAGAAAATTCCAGAAAATTGAGAACCGAATTTATTTTTATTGTACTCTTCTGTCCATATGCTTTAACATATGGTATTTGACATTTGCATTTTGTATAGGTAAGTATATATTTTTATGTACTGTATTTCGCCTTTTTACTACTCTATTGCTAAACTGTAAGCCGTCTTGGAAAAGTCTCTGGGTAAAATAAAAATCTCACGTTGTGAGTATGTATATGGACATACGAAGTAAACTGAGATGCAATAAATTTTCTTGATGCGTTCAAAAATAAAATATGGAAATCTGAACTAGTGGGAACAAGTGGGCCAAATTGGGACATGGGGACAAAGCGTTCACGTTACCCCAATTGCAGTTTGTGCAGCTGCTGCTTCACAATTTTTACATTTTCTTGATTATCCGTAATTCAGGTCAGTAAAACACTGCAATACATCAGGCCTTGCACGAACAACTGATGAAATACGCTAGGACAACATCGTCAGGAGTAAGAATATGTTGTATACATAGGGAGTATTATGTTACTTGTTATGCACCTCTCATACATCCAAAACCAACACGTTTGAAAATTCATAAACTCGTATATCATATAAAGAAAGATATAGAGAGAAAGTAAGTAGGTAAATAATATGTTGTTCCTTCAAATTAAGTACATAAAGAACAAATGACTTTACTTTATATCTATACTTTACCTATTACACTTATTATTACTATCCATGTGCTGAGCAAAAAAAAATTCCATCAGAGTTAACGTTTGGATTTTATGTGAAAGGGAAAGAGCGCGACGGCCATGCCATACTTTCCTTTACTTCCCTGCCAAGGTCCTGAGAAAATATTTTCTTTTTCTTTCGATATCATAAACCCATCATTACCAAGGTACATATTATTGCCAAAACTTAAATTACATTGAAGAAAAACTGTGTGGTGTACTATGTGTAGTGGCGAAAGTGGGAGCACATAACGACATCAACGTGAGGACGGAGAAAAAGAAGAAGACGACGACGAGCTTCTCCTTTTGCCATGCCACGAATATGATCTCATAACTTTTAATAAAAACACCAGGCCTGGTAGATGATTACTGCTGCTGTAAAGCTTCGGCAGTAGTAGTTTTTAGATACACATGCACTAACTAATATCGTTTGGCTTGGTGTTGGCGGCACTGATGATGGTTTGCCCCACGAAGGTTTCAAAGTTCCGTGAATAATAAAAATGTAGGATGGAGCCAACATGGATTTTTTGTGAATGTCCTAACACAAGTGCATGGTAGTAACACCAGTAAACCAGTGTGGTAGTACTACACATTCATGACTGATACGATAATAACTCAAAGCCATGCCGAACAAATAGAGCAGCAAGTTTTACTTCTGCTGCTGTTCATACTACTGCCACTTAAGTAACGTAGTAGAGAAGGAAATGGCTTGCTTTTGCTGCTGGAGCAGCATGTTTTCTTCGTTTTTACCCCACTTTTCAAGGAGTCGTTGCTATAAGCAAGAAACAGTCAACAACTATATATTTTTTTCAGTCTCAAGTACCATCTCATAGTCATCATCTCAAAGTGAATATTGTAATGTACCGGGGCCACATGTGAGGGAATATCATCAGAAAGGCAAACATGTAAACTTGTGGATGATTGGAAACTATATGAATTCTTCTCCAGAGCACGATATAGTCTATTATATTTGTGCAAAATTACTTACAGCGGTTAAAACAGCTTGCCCATCACACTGTCGAGCATGCTAATATAACAAACAAACACATACACAATCTCTTGTTCACTTTATCCTTTCTCTTTTATTATTAGAAAAAGGAAGTAAAGTGGTGTTGTAATGTTCAAAAACGAAAAAAGTTTTAGACGCAGAAAATGGCTTTTTGCGTCCTTCGATCAATGGTATTATTATATTTGGTGGTTTTTATTAAACTCTTGTGTGGTGGCGATATTACTACGTAAACATGGCTTGTTTGAAGTGAAATCATGAAAAAATCTCTCCTCATGGTAGCATGTACACAATTCCACAAGATTATATGCCAAGCAGGTATACACATTCTTTCGTCATGCAAAGAAATGAATGACATGCTGAAAGATGTGTGCGGAAATTTATACCGACATACCGACTTTTATACATCACCTACCTTCCGTTCTCCAAGCATTGAGTTATGCTCAATACACGTTTTATATTAGCACGCAATAAAACTACCTCTTTCACTAATAAATGCAACCATAATGCTTTTATTGTGTTTTTTCTCTTATTTTACACAAACTTTAGGAGTCAAAATCCATGTTTAAGACACATTACTCCATAAAACACATAGTTATGTAGGTATACTTGCTATGGGCATACACTATGCAAAAATACAAATTTGCCGAAAAGTAAGTAAGGAATCAAAGTAAAAACATAAAAAATTAATAATAATAGCAGCAGGATGAATGCGTGAGGAAAGGAGTTCAAAAAGTATATCGCTACAGAAGTTTTTTTTTTATTTTCAATAACGTTTATTGCTTTTTTTATTCTTGTTATTACTGCCTATATACTGCTTATTTGCCTGTGCTTGTATTGCCTATTTCGCGTTTTTGTAGGTCACACGTCGTGTTCGTCAAAATACGTTGCACGTCATTTTTTGTTACTTCTCCTTTTCCCTCAAGTGAAGTGGCTTGTGAAAAAATTCACTTTTCGTGCTTGTAGTTTAGGAGCTGTACCTTTCACTAAAAAGCCACAAAAAATGTTTGCATGTGAATGAAAAGAAATAAAAAAATAATCTATAAAAAGAGTGCTGCTCTTCAGTGACTTCTATCATTGAGCGAACAACAGTGTTATACGATATATCTCAAGTATTGATGGTGAGAGTGAAAAGTATAAATACAAAAGAAGGAAAAGCTACAGCAAAACTGTATTAAAGTGCCTTTTCATCTAGTTTTTGGCATTAGAAAAAAGCATGAAAAATATACTGGCTTGATACACCATAAACGTATTATCTTAATACAGTTGGTAAGCATTCATGCGTAGCGTCCTTTCATATTAAAGTTGTTTCTTTCTCTGTAGACAGACTAAAGTAGGAAAGCAAATTGAAAGGAACAATCCAAGCCCAAAACGAGAGTAATTTGATATAGGCTAATGTGAAAAACTGCTATGGGATAGTAGTGAAGGAAAGAGCAGAAATGAAAGTATAAAAAGCTCTTTAATCTTGATGCAAAAAATGTGTTACCTGACTTGTCTTTAGCTGAAGGAGACACATGGAATTTTATACATTTTGTGCAGGTTGTTAGTACTAGATCTATTTTGTACCTTATGTATTGAATATAAACGCGTTATAAGTGGTTTTGAATACGAAAAAATAATGGTAATATTATGCTTCGTATTAACTATACTAAATGTATGTACTATATAACAAGTCAAATTCCATTTCCTGTCTTTCAAGCAAATTTCGGGGAAATAACAAGGACAAGAAAGATTCTTTGGAGACGGGGACAAGAGAGGGAAAAACGATATCCTGTTACCTTTAAAACTAATATGGACAGATATCTCAAAAGGTATTACATCCAATATATTATACATACATGAGCAAGTGCAACATGATACATGCTAATAAAAATATACATATTTAGGAAATACATGTGTAGATTCATAATAGTAAAGTTAGTCGAAGAATGTTTGATCGATGCCCATCCTTTCGTCAATTTTTCTTTTTAAGGTGTTCCCCAAGAACATCATAAAAGTTGGACACACTCTGACATCCGAAAAAGGATGATTGCTTTTCTCCCTTTTTCATCTATCCTCAAAAAATACGATGATATGATCAAAACACCCATCGTCTTTATTCCATTGCTTCTACAAGAGGGAAAAGGAATACGTACAGTCACTACTTTCACTCACTCGAATACACAGAACTTCGCGGACAATCGATAAAGAGTAGACCAGATACAAAAAATACCGGGCTTTCAGCATTATTCAGAGTCCCATACCACAAGGCAAGAATGCTATTTCTAGCATGCATACAATTCAATAAAACCAAGTGCCAGCATCATAACGTACAAAAGTGGGAGAAAGAATGGTGAATACCCTATTAGTATATTACCCAGACATGCCATGAACCGTCCAAATATAAACAGTCAGTGTCCATCTTTTTACCTCTAAGTATACAATACTCTAAATCCATTTCCAATTTGAACACGTTTTCAGAAATTTCCACATAAATAAGAACCGTACGAGTTGGTTTTGTGATGAATAAACTATCTCTGTACATTTTTTACATATATTGTTATTCTAATCTCTATAAACGTGTCGTGATATGCTTCACTGAGTATAGGTATCTATACCAGGTGCATTTGTGCTTTCAACAAGGAAAAAGTGAAGAAAGTGGAATTTATGAGAATGAAATTTTTCCTAGGATGCATTACGAAATTGTATGTTCTTGATCGCTGGAATGTAAATTTAAACTGAATATTATACGTACCAGGATCCGGGGTCACGTCCATCTATCAATCAAATTGAAAGGAGAAAGAAAATAATTCAAATCACCCAGCTATGCATATACCTATAAGTAACTTTCAAGGGTCGCCTACAAATTCCCGATCAGTCGGTTAAAGTGGTTTCTGTCGTAGAATTGCACTTGAGTCTTTATATTGCGAGTGGAGTGCTTCCTTTCCATAAAGAAGAGCTAACATTTTTTGCTACATCTGTGCATTTCCCTTTTCACTTGATGAGATATATAGAAAGGTAAAAATAGCCTAGCGCTTTTGTATGCACTCTTCAATGGATGGGACAAAAAAACCTTTCTCTTTCTCTCCGTCTATAATTCAGATGGATCTTGAATGACTTTCTAACCAGGAAACCTTGTAGACAGTAAAATAATAATGATGCACGCAAATATCGACATTTAACAGAGTCACCGCGTGGCATTTACTACAACCATGGGAAAAGTCCCTCCTCTTTAGTAAGTTTAGCACTCGTGTGTTTCTTTTAATATCTCACGTATCTGCTGGTTTACATTCCTTTTGTGGGAATGTGCACACAACAATGTCTCCTTTCCTGACAACAGTGACAGCATAATATAACATCCCGTCGAAGTAATATGCATAATAAAATAAAATTCATAATGGGATAGCGTAGAAGTGGAGACGCGGCAGGGTCACATCAGGAAGGATTCCATTCCATTGAAGGTTTCCTCCTTGAACGTAAGTAGATAGCATGTTGTAGTGACATAATGCATCTAGTAGGTATATAAAATGAACAAATATTTGGGTGAAAGGATATACTCGTAGTTAAACAGTAGGTGCTCAACGAAGTATGATCAAGTGTATATGCTATATACACACCCCCACCAGCAAACATATAAAATTATAACCTTTTTTGCGTGATGACCACTATAAATACCACACCACCAGGACAGCCGCAACTGCAACCAACACAATGGTTTTTCTCTATACCACAATGATGCAAAGTCATGACCCACGTTTTTTGCTTGTCTTTCTTCTTTTCTTCTTTTCATTCGTTTCGCTCGTTCGTTCATTCAGATCACAACCTACAACTATTCTACAAACTACCAAAGAGCCAACAGCGGACATGAACAGCAGCAAAAGTAGACGGACGCGGAAGCAGTCGTTGGGCTTCAAAGGCATACATATCGTAAGTTAACGAGAGCACAAGAAGTCCCAAAAGAATGACTCCTCGACATTGCTCTTCTCTCTCACTTTTCTTCGTCTGTTTCTTCGCTCCCTCCTTATTGCCTTTAGTTCACTACATAAATGAATACAAAACCTGAATGTAATGGGAGAGTGATAGGTACGTGGGCAGCTCAGAGAAAATGGCAAAATGATATTATATTGCGGTGTACACCTATTTATTCCCCATTTTATCAAAAAGTGCAGGGATACAGTCAAGTTGTATAGATAGAGACATGATGTACTACTGGAAGCATAAAATTTTATGTTTATTCAGAGAATTATTACGTTACGGTATAGTTTATATAAGATATACATTTACGCGCATATATCCTTTATGATTATATGGTAATAAAGAAGAAAGCATGTATATTATCGTCGTGATCATGAAAGAACGCACGTACGTTGAAATATTATTAAGAAGACATCCCTTTTTACTGTGTCCTCGTAAAGGACAAGACTAAAAAATAACCATCTTTATCGTTCTCTCGGCGGCCCACCAGCCATCAACCTTAACTTTCTCGTCCATCTGTCCTCTACTTATTTTCTTTTACTTTCCTTCATGCTGCCTTTGTGTGCTACTTACTATTGGGATACTCTGTCATCTCATGTCATGTCAAATATTACAACCGGATGGTTTCACTACCACAAAATGTATATGCAAGTACGCTCCTCAACATTCTTATTGTTAGGAACAAATTGTCAAGTAAAAATATAGTAATAATAAAAATATAATGTTTTTGACTTTATAGAAATTATTATACATATATTTCCTATACTACCTTCATGTCATGTTCTGCATCTGCAAGAAATGACAAACGAGGACGACTAGCACCATCCCCAGAAGAAGAATCGAAAAGCATATCTACTTATGATAAGGAAAGGAAAATGTATCTATATAAATCACAATAAAACGCCTTCACGTTCTTCCCGTCGTTTTATTCCTCCCTCATTTTAGGTAACTGTTATACCTCATCAACTATGTTTTATTTCCAACAGTACTCTCTCTCTTCCTACAAATTTCAAGGGCCTTTCTCTTCTCTCTCCTTTAATTTTATAATGCCATGAGACTCCTCAGAAAATAATATGAGGTTGATGTGGTTGGTGGGGAAGTGCATGCAATGATTATTTATTAGAAAATTCGACTTAAAGCATATCTTCTACTCGTTTTCAACATTACGTAATGCACACAAAGAACCAGGGGACGAAGTGAATTTGTTATATTCCCTATTTGTTCGTCATCGTCATTATCATATCTACACAAAACTTCTTTTGTGCATTCGGTTTTTGTTTTGATCTTAATTTTAGACAGTACACGTCAGGAAAACACATAGCCATATCGTCGTCGTATTGATAAAGCAGAAAAAGGCAAAAAATGCACGTGTAGAGGTAAATTAAAATGTTATCTTGCTTGAGGAAACTGCTACTGTCTGTTTCCCCTTTTGAACGTTTGTAGGAGGCATTTTCTTTGAAAGTCACGTCTAGCCAAAAATGCATTATGATATCAAAGCAGTTTCACAATTTTAGAGAAACGAACAAAAAGATAGGGGAACAACCAGAGGTTGAACATGTTGTAGTACATGTTAACTATTGTATAATACAAGCAAAGTAGAAGGCCAAATTCAATTACGTGTATTAAACCTTGGCATCGTAAAAGTCGGAAATGGTATGATTTTGTATTATTTGAGGTAAAAATTGTTTCTACTAAATGTATGGCCTCAAATTTTGAAGGGTAGAAAGGAGAAGAACGTTGTAATAGCAAGTGAACCTTCTTCGATAACTGGTTAATGAAAATGAAAGGAGCAGCGATTTCATCGCAGTTACATGGAAAATGACATTGACCAAATATTTGAAGCCTGCTATTTGTAAATATATCGACCACTTGAAACTATTACTCGAATTCTCCAGCAGCCATCAACCATAAGCATTATGTAATGAGTTATTAGCAACACGATGACATTCGTAAAATATATAGCTTTTGCAGTTAATGTTACTCATCAGCAATTTCCTTGAGCGTGCCAACTAAAAGGAATAATGTGAACATATTTAACTCAATAAAAACGAAGAGAAAAATGAGCAACAGAGCTTATTACGTGGCACGCATTTTATATTATGTGTATATAGAATTTTCCCATTTAGAAGAGGAAGTTAACATTCATGAACCACAAACGGAAGAGAATAAGAAGGGAGACAGCTCTGAGTGAGTTAAGTAAGGTTGTAAAAAGAAAGGAATAGTAAAGATGCCTAGCACAAGAAATCCCCACATGCATGGATCACCACCGCCACACCATACCAATTCGACTACATTGCATATTAAGGGCGGTATGTGTTTAGGGACGACTACGACAACGACGAAGAGAGGAAGACAACGACTGAGGAAGGCACGAAATGCGCTCGAAATAATGAAAGATAAAAGGGGATGACAAAAAAGTACTTCGACACTAGGAAACCACATGCCACGTTGGTTTTTCCTTTATCCATTCCCTCTCCTTCAAGTTTAACCAAACTCAATGGGGAAAAGTCCTTTGAAAAGGAGGATGGAAATACTCTTGAATGGATAAACTATGTAATACTTGTGTACTTCTTCAATTCGTAAATTCAAAGGGAGGTCGGGGAGAGAGAAAGCCATATAGACACACATCAAAAAAGTTACATTCCATTTTTATATTTGGAGTTTGTCCTCTCCACGCTACCAACAGTCAGCACTGTTTCATTGATACACATAGAAAACAGTAAACATGAAGCGTAAACAAGGACGCACGTTTAAGCATGACTGAGTAATATAAAAGAAGTAACTTTTCCTGCGTATAGTTTTTATATAAATGGTGTACGTGAAAAAAGTTATTTATGGGTTTGGGAAATTGACGAAAGATAAAATTTGAGGTGACATGCGAAAAATGATAAAAAATCAAAGATAAAACAAGAAAGAGTATTTTGTGCAGCTATGTAGGTAATAAATGTATGTATGTAAATACCGTACGTTTTATCGGTATACGTATATTCGACAGAACCAAGTATTAGCACGAATCTTCTATTGATATTTTTTTTTCTACTACAAGTGGCTTTGTTGTTTTGTAAGACGAAAATCTCGTAAAACTCGCAAAGAATTTCGTCAAACAGAAATTAACAAACAAAATAATAGAAAGAGAAACTTTTCATTTGAGAACAATATTGTTCTCTATAAAAACTATAACGGCTTGTCTACTATATGTGCATTTCCCTTATGACGCAGACGTATCGAAAAGAATGGTACTTTTCCGGAATGTTTGTCGTGTACGTTGATAGGAGCTGACGTGTAGTAAAAAAGTGTAGCTGAGAATAAAGGGAAAAGAAAATTGATATTTATATGAAAGGGCCTATTTTTGTTTGGTATTCAATCTTTTGGTGCCTCTTAGCAATAAAATTGTAGATTTGATAGGTAAAGTTTACGTCTTAAATTGAAATATCCTCAGTAAATATGCTCAGATTTTTTCTTCAGTCTCCCATGAATTCATCGCTCAAGCTCAAGTCAATGCTTGGTGCTACGTTTATATAGTCTATACATTGCGGAGAATACAACAACATCAAAATCAATCCGGTATAGCATAGCCAATGAAAAAATCTGCATTCTCTCACAACTTGTCCTGGATGATGTACGCATTGATATTCTAAAAGACTCGAGGCAACGACGTGATAATAAAATCGAAACTGGTGCAAATCAAAACTCCTTCTTCCACTTGTTCTTCAGTTAGGAGCGGTAGTATCCATATGACAAACAACGAAACTAGCTAGGAAAGTTGTTTTCACCCTGTAGACGCATATAATAGGCAGGCTATAAGCATAAAACATCTTTCATACTCACATCGTGAAAAACTTCAACGGGAAAGTGCTATACGATAACATGCATGGCGGTATAGTTGGAGGAAGACGGGCAGAGGCACGAACTCTGGTAAACCTAGATCCACAATACCCAACGGCATAGAAATTCAGATTGAACAATAACCTTGATCTATCTTTCTGCCTCTGCTTACCGATTCATATATAAACACAAAGCAATTTTCATGGGCTATAAGCCCGACTACCAGAGAAAGTTGTGGTTGCGATGCATCCATAAAATGTTTTTTCTTCCTCG
>JAHZMV010005301.1:0-51898 GCA_027743765.1 Coecobrya sp. COE2 | reverse complement strand
CTTAATATATTTCGGATGGCTGACTTCATTCCTCTGACTCACAAGCGATTTTACTTTTTCTCTATTAGATGTTTCGATTGTTTGGATGGTGTTATTGTTTTTTTCGTAGCAAAGGGCATGTTATTATTTTTATTGATCTCATTTCTGATAGCGAGGTGGTCGGTCGGTCGTTGTCTAACGCCTTGAATACTTGGAATGAAGTCAGCCTTCTAAATTTATAATCATGCTCGTTTCACATGCGTAAGTGTGCTATTGGTGTAAGCACGAGTGAGCATTGATTCTATTATTCTGTTTGTTCGTCACTATTCATCCATCCTCCCCAGTGATCATGTCATGTGCCATGTTAGAGTTGACGAGTTGATGCAATACAATCAGGCATTCTATTTTAAGCAGCACTTGCTTTAGAAAAAACAAGCGCATTATCCCGTTTAATCAAGTGCAGAAGTGGAAAGCAAGCAAAATGATTTTAATTGATGCTTTAAACAAGCCGGTACCACTCTGCGCTGTAGAGAAACAAAGACTACAAAGTAATTGAAGTTTCGTTTGTCTTAAACAGAATTTTATTCTGTTTTATGTGCCTTTTTAGTTCATTGGTTATTCGTTTGGTTCTAAACAGTAATTAAATTAATTAAAAGTCCTTTGTAGTGCAGCATGTTAACATTCCTAATCGACTGGTTATTTAGCACACAGGTTTCCAGTCATTTATTCAAGGATACATACTTAATTTTCGAAGCATTAAAAATTATTTATGCAAGTCATGTCACAAGTGTATACAGGTAGTTAATCAACTTCCTATACTACCGCAACGAAAAATGTCAGAGTTCAATCCAGTCGAGGGTTTAAATACTGTCCTGTTGAGACATGCACACCTCTCCCCGTTTCCAATTTGGTACTCCTATGCATAAGTCACGTCTTTTTGTCCGCATATACCAAATTATATACACTAAAAACCGAACCTTATTTTCTTGTCCTGATATTTTGTCAAAAAAGTGCTAGCGGACAATGCAATATGTAATTTCAGTGAAAGTCGCCAATACCATATTGTCATTTTCCCCGACATTTTAACAGTAAAATTTTCAAAGGATTCTACCTCATAATTAACCATTTCTAAACGTCATAATCGACCACTAATAAAGAATTCGGCTGCATTATAATTTACCTGTGAGGAAAGTTTAAGCTTTTCAAATTCTTGATGTAAATTAAATGCTACAGCGAAGTGCTTTATGAAATTGACAAATACAAATTTGAACAAAAATTCATTATCTTAAGTGTTCGGGAGCACTTTGTTTTGGTAATGGAATTTTTTATCACTTTCATCAATGCTACTTAAAACAACACAAACAACAAAATATCCCAATTGTAATAAGTTTGACAACAGAAATTTCCTCTTTGTAACAATTTGCATTCTTCTTGAGACCACCCACGTATGTACATACATTGATGAAAACCTTAAAATGATCTACATAAAGTTTACATTAGTTATTCATATATCTTATCTCAAATTAACAAATATTTAGTGAAACTTGTGTGGGTATGCATACACTAGCTTATAACCGCCAACGTCAATCAACCCAAATATCTAATATGTTGTGAATGTACATATTCCTAAAAGTTAATACAGAGCGTAGGCGTACACGCACATTTCCCTTATCTTCAATCAAAACAAAATAAATATTTCACACGTATTCATAACAAAAAGTATCATTTAGAGTCCTATCAAATTCACTCGTCGTCATTATAATATGCGATTTAGTAATAAAATACATAATGAAAGTATTTACGTGCTGCTTGTATTCTTATTTTGGCTGTCTGTATTTGTCGTTGTTTACATGCAGAGGATTTTAAATACCTGTACCTTAGAAATGTGTAATGTAACATATTATGATTATATGATTTTAAAAGTTAAATGTTGGATAATTTATTATTGGCAAGATAAAAAATGAGAGGAAGTGGAATAGGTAATAAGTAAAGTAGAAGCGGTTGTGGCCTCATTTCCTTCACAAACTTTCTCTACCATTTATGTGAATGACTGGCACTTAAACTATAGCATAAGCATGTACACACTATCATTTGAATTTTTTATAGTATCCCATACACTTTTTACCTGATTAATTACCTAATCATAATGTTTAATTCGTATGAACATGGGTCGTGTGCTTTCTCCACCTACGTATTTGCTACACAAATAGAATTCCTGTAAATTATGCATAGAAATATAGTTACCATACTCGACTCTATGTTATATGCTACAGTTTTTTAACGTCAGCTTTTACAGAATTAACAGCCATTTTAGATGGTTATTTGAGGAAAGGAAGTGAAAAAAGTTTTTTAATGACACAATATTTCTTAGAATTGATGAATGGTTCACATTGCCCCAAGATTCATTTTGGTTTCTTTTTCACTCGTTTCCAACTTTCATACGTAAATCGCTGACAGAGTTTCCCCCACAAAAGCCTACGCAAGTCCCCCACATACGTGATAGCATCTACAATGATTTGGCTATCATCATTCTAGCTACAGTGTTTACTTTAACACAAAAATGTGGACTGAAGTTGAAAGGATGCTTTAGGCAAACCCAAAGACCATTTAGGCTTGGGTTTGCCAATTTTGCAGCCTATAAGCTAGTAGCTAATCCCACAAAAGCCTACGCAAGTCCCCCACATACGTGATAGCATCTACAGTGATTTGGCTATCATCATTCTAGCTACAGTGTTTACTTTAACACAAAAATGTGGACTGAAGTTAAAAGGATGCTTTAGGCAAACCCATAGACCATTTAGGCTTGGGTTTGCCAATTTTGCAGCCTATAAGCTTGTAGCTAACTAAACACACGCAGTAACATTTACAATTTAATGCAACAATTTTATCCGCATCAAGTTCTAATTTTTATCAACCTAATTCATTATAAGTGAACTACTAATTTACTTGTTTTCTCCCACCTTTCCATTTCCTGCTCGCCTACAAGGAATGATTTACGATGCATATAAAAATGCAAACTAGTATGAGGCGGCCTACTATGTTGTTACTACGGATTAGTAATTCGGTCAATAATTAATGACCGCTGTTATATTGTGAGCGCTAAGGAAATCACAAAGCCAACAACTCTCGACATTCCATAGGTTTCCTGACAAACTCTTTTGTACTTTCTCTTTTCTCATCACCTTTACCATTGGCTCAAATGGTTTTACCCACTTGCTCACGTATTTAGTACTGTTTACTATTTCATACATGTCTTGTGTGAGTTGAATCGATTTTCTGCACAAAAGCAGAGTAGTGCTTGCTTCTGTCGTAACATAAATAACAACATATAATTACGGCAGGTTGGAATGCATTGGCAGTTACTTATGTCGACAAAGTGCAGGACAAGTTGTGACTTGTAATTGCTGCTTGTTTCTGATTCCAAAAACGTTCCGAGTTTGTTTCTCAGTAGTGATTAAATGTTTGTTTGATATTTCATGTGGAAGAAATCGAGATCGGGTTGGTTATAGGAGGTTTCAACAACATTGCCGTCATTGCTGTTTCGTTTTGCTTTTTATCTGCTATAATATGTAAAAGAGGTTAATTTGATTTCTTTACAACTAACATTCATAATATTTCGAAATAATCTGTTCCATAAAATACCTCAGCCCACCAAATTGGCGTTCCCATTTCCCAAAATTTCTTACGAGACAGTAAAAATGTCAGAGAACAGCACTTGTGGAACACCTACATCAACATTTTGGACTGAGGTGCTATATATTATTACATAATCATCCAATCGATATTTTAGTAATAACAGTATAAAAAGAGAAGGAAAAGACAGGAAAAGGTTCAAACAAGAAGGAACATATAATATGTTAGAATGCATTTACGTAGTAATTCACTCAAAAGAGAAAGCGGGCATTTGGAGACCGTAACAGACTCAAAGCAGCCCAAAGGGATGTGAGCAGTGAGAGACTCAATGAAATTCATGAGCTCGTAAAGCCGAATGTTTAGTTTTTCTCAAATGTACTTTAACATTAAACGAGTATATATTGCGTCGTAACAGTTGAAATGTTTGATACTCTCCTTTTTATGTTATACTTCATTCATATTGTTATTCAGTGATGACAGTCAGTTAGTGTAATATATTATGCACTTCATTTTGGAACGTGAGGTAATAGATATGAATGTATATAGATTATACTAATTGAAAACTAAGTCGACAGGAAATTGAAAGTAAAAAAACTAAACGTGTAATGTCAAATTTACGCCAATAGTTCACTAAAGTAAATGCCGTCATTCTTCACCTTTCACTGGAACTGTGAGATAAAAATAAAATCACCGTATCGCTATATTATTCACATTGTAATAATAGCTAAAAGGACAAAGTGACAAGAGTTTAGCGAAACTATGCTGCTAGTTCATCATGTAAATTATGCAAAATGTGTAAAAACCATGGCTAATGGCAAACTCATGGAAAATCTGAGAAAGAGCATATAGCCAGAAAACTAATAGGTCGAATATAGTGGTTCAATTGGAAATATTATGCACCAAACCAAACCTTCCATTCAAGTACTTCTGCCTTTTACAGTCTTTACTTCATTATAAATCAGTTTCCTTTCCATGTTCTACTTGGGTACTTGATGTACCTGAAATTCTCTTATAAATTTGTACATTCACATTACATTTTTCATCATGAATGTGAAATTTCTTTGCCTGTATTGCCTTCACTTCACTGAATGAAGTAAAAGATGCTGTAGATGATGTTCATAGTAGTGTTTGTTTGCATATTTTTTTCCGTTTCCCCTCCATTCAGAAACAAGAAAGATTTTTTGGAATGAAGGTCAAAGTAAAGTCACTTGGGATGAATAAAGTTCAAACTGACAACAATGCCCTGTTCTTTTGCGGCAGGTGGAGAACTGAAACATTATTCTTCCTCCTCTACTGTGTCGAAACTTTCCTCGACGATTTTTCCATTCATAGGCTCCTACCTTTTGTATAGTCGATATGTAACTTTCTCCTTCTATTATTATTCATAAACTCAACTTTACCAGAAGCAACAGTGAATAAACCAAACCAGAGCTGGAGAGTAGAGAAAACTATATGCCCTATATTATTTGATGTTTTAATAATAATAACAGGAACGGTCATATATTGAGTTTACCTTAACAAGCTAATATTGGGTATTCTCTATACCTTTCCCTTCTACCGTTTCAACTACCAAAAAAGCATAAATTATATGTGAACGAGAGGAAACAGGATACATAGGGAACTTATGTGGTCGTATGCATTACCTACGTTATGTGATTTACGTAATATACGAACAAAAAGGTATAAGGTTTCACATTATTAGATCGCCCTCATTTTTACTCGACTCGTATTCATTCCAGAAAACTTTATTGTACATATGTCCATATATATGACGAAACGGTGAAAGTAAAAGAGAAACTGCACTCAAGTTAAGAAACTGTATTGTCAAGAATGTTAATTATTTATGTCCGTTGTCTCGATCTCATTTTTAGTTTCCTCTGGCTAAAAATACTGCCTTAATGAGCAGTTGTTAGAATAATATTGGCATGCAACGATTTACCCGAGAGAACTTGAGCGAACGGAAATACAATGTGGTTCGAAGCAAGTTGAATTTATTAAAAGAGCATAATATCCAGCATACGCATCCAAATTAGGCAAATTATTGTACGTCATTGTATATTAATCTACAACATACGGTAGAGAACTAAAGTTCTAGAAAATGACCAGTTATGAAAGAAACCGAAATCATTCTTTTATGATTATTTATTTACGTCTGTATTGACGTATCCTGGCATTGCATGTGCGCAAACAAAACGAGAGAAAATGACTCACTCACTGGCATAAAATAAAATAAAACAGGCACGTGTGCGTTACGTAACTTTTCTGTTTATTTTCACTTCACTAGCGTATTAATGTGATCATTTGCTAACGTGCTATTAGCATTAGCCGCGCCAGTCGCTGATAATGAAAACAACGAGCTTGCTAATGGGATATTGGGTCATATTGTAAGTTTTTTAGCTTTATTGTTTAGCTACTCCCACGACTAACGTTTGAACGCTCCCACTAGAAATTCTTCGATCTTTTGTTACCACTGCTAATCTTGACTTCAATAAGTCGTTGCTCGGAATAATATGAACCTACATACCTACGTAAAGTGGCAGTTAGTTGTAATTAGGTAGATGCATTTAAATTGTAACAAAGCCCTGTGTCGCAAAAGTGGTTAAAGCCACGAACCATGCAACAAGGGAGTAGAAAAGGAAGTACATAGCTGGTAAATACATGCTACATTAAACATAAAAATGTTCATTCAAATTCTATTTCCAGTGACTTTGGGGACTCATTTTCATAAATTACAAGGATAACCTTTTAGGAAGGCAAATAAACACGTGAATGTACAAATGTGAATTGAGCACACCTTATCCTGGAAGAATCATAAAATGATGTCCTCAGCTATAAAAAACGCCGTTTCTCCATTTGAACCATTGTCCTCATTTGTTATTACTCGCTTTGTAGGACAATCACAAATTTTCCCTATTTAACAATGTTCCTATCTGCTAAATGGACGCCAACTTTGTGTGTTTAGATGAAATGGTATAGAATATAAAGGATAGAAAACCATAAGCACACCTATCTACACATTATCAATAGATTTTTTGCTGGATCATTTTCAAGTTGACATATTGAACAGCACTGTAGATTGTAGATGTAATTATATCTCTATTGACATAATGTTACATGTTACCATGTGCCGGTGGCACTTGAACTTTTAGACATTTCATGTTACAAAATATCGATTTCATTCCTTGTGACTATTTTGATTGTTCAGTTTTACATAACACGACACCTTTCTTATGCAGCTGTAATCCTAACTGAGCATTAACTTTCAAAGGTTGACAGGTCAAAAGAAATAAATAGAAGTTCTGCAATAATTGTGGCCTGTTTGCCGCTGTATTATGTTTTGTGTTAGGTATAATATACATGGATGCAATATTCTCAGTTTGCAAAACACATAAAATGCTTTACTATGCAGTTGATGGTTACGCAGTGGTACACACTACAATAAATTCCATTTCTAGACTGTCACCTTGATTTATACACAAGTATGTATGGTCACAAAGTGAAACTCAAGGCCACAGCCTGTACTAAAAAGGATAAAAAAGGTTTCCGACCATGCAAGCCAGCCACTACCAAACTTATAAAAAGTTAAAGTAGTTGCATGATCATATAGGCAAAACCCAAAAGTTTAGTGTGACTTACCACTACTTAAGACACACCAGCCATAGTAGTAAAACATGACATCAGATGCAATGAATAGTATGTAAATTTATCTAGATAGATGCATACTCCATTTCCACTTCCATTGTAATTCTCTCAGGAATTGGGTTTATCTTCCATTCCATCAATATAATATTATCCACTAACACAGAAACGGAATACGAAACAGAAGTCACAGGTATTGGACACCGCCTTGCAAAGCAACCCTGCTAAAGAATTTGCCTCAAAAGAATAACTTCTGCTTTTAGATGCTTTCTCAGTTTTCCCCAGTTTGATTTTTAACGACTAGCAGACCTGAATGCTTTCCGCGTTGGTTTCCTGATTGTTTTGGTATTTATGGACTACCTCTGTCAGACGTCGCAAATTGCCTTCCGAATTTTTTGAAACCTTCGTTTCAACTTCACTAAACGAAACGTCTTCAACTTTCACTTAAACGTGAATCCGACATGCGATTATAAATCCAAATAACAATAATAATATGACGGAAAAGGTGGAAACGCGTGAAAATATGAGTAGTTATTTTCTGGGAAACCCCTGTCATGATCATGTCGTTACAAAAATATTGAAATCTGACTTCTTTTGATGTGGTCTGGGTCCTGCAACGTATCACGTGCACATTTATATCATGAAAATTGTCTGCAATGACCTTATAGTCAGAATGTGGGCGTATACGACTAATTTTTCTATGTTACTGACTGTAAAGGTGTAAAAACATATAATATGCTGCCACAAAATTGAAGTATAATAACTTGCATGGATAAGAAAGGAAAAGCGGGAAGAAAGTAAGGAACACTTCAGAAGAGAAGCCAAGTCGTCAGAGGTGGATGAGAGGTGTTTGAGTGTGAAATCTCTGGTGTTCCAAATTTAATAATAATAATGTTGAATCTATATTCGTACAAAAATCGATTTATTCTTTTTTGACTGTCATCACATTATAATCCTAATACTACATCAATACATAAAAAGAAGATAAAAAGAGTTGTCAGATTGTTATTACTACTCTCCTCTTTCCTCCCAATAATGATAAGAACATTACTTTCTCCATTACGTCACATCTTTACCTTGCCCTGTCAACACCATCTTGTCTCGTTAACGGAAGTCAAAATACAGTTTACAAATTGGAAATCTTATATCGCTATTCATTCGTACAATAAAATCACAGCATACATGGTTTTAATAACGTAACACAATGTTTATTGAAGGTCGTAAAACATAGATGATCTATGTGGAATGAACATGGATTTAGTGTGACGGTAAGGACTTAAAAAAGAATGAAAAAAGTTGAGTTTGTGAAATTCAAGCCAAAACCTTATATTAGTCCGAATCAAATGAAGAAATAAAAGAAAATATGAATTCTTTTGTTATTTTACAAGTCGGCATATGGTCGTGATTTGGTGTAGGTAATATTCTCAAGCACTCCACAGTCAGTATGCACTTTTCTATTCTATTTCTATTCATGACATTACCTGATGTATACCGCCACGGTTATAAGGTACTTACATTTCTTTTCTCTCACTTTCTTTCTTTCTTTATCTGCGTAAGCATAATTTTAGCATGATGCAGGATCATGGATGAAAGGAGCAATCTACAATCACAGAGCTGTAAAACGAGACGAAAGGCAGGTTGACATGATTTCATATGAAATATAATAATATTTTACTTGCTCCTGCCCCTCTGCCTGTTTAGATTCATCTGATTCGGAGAGCAAGTTCTTTTTGGAGTAGTAGTTAAGTATTTATAACACAAACACATAATGTAAATCGCAATATAACAAAATTGAAGAGGAGAGAATGGGTATTTTTATTACTTCACTTGAACAACAGCTTTACTCGCATGATGCCTTTGCTTTCTCCTGCTGTGTGACAATTCTTTCCACACGACTAAAAATTCAAATTTCAAGCGCATTTTCCTCGACATGTTTGATGGGGACGTGATGCTGTCGCCTTAATACATAATATTTCCCTTTCTGTTAACAACTCACACAATTCAAAAAAACTTTCCCTCTTTCTGCTCCAACGAGATACATAAGCACATGAACCACAACTAGTCTCGGTTTTCATCAAATTCAAATCCAATTTCATCCTTGAGAAAAGAGAATTTCAGAGAGAGAGATCTCGATTGGACTAGTGATTTTCCTTGCAATGCTCAGTAAAATGAGAATATTGAATCTACGATCAAGATAAATATTAGGAATATAGGCCAACTTAATGATGCATATATATATATATATATGTGCATGATATTTGAGAAAGTGAAAATCCATGGGTGTATTCATAAATATAAATAAATTTTATGTAGTCGAATCCCACGCTTATTCGACTGACATTTGGATAGTGATGATAAATAAATAAATATATTTTGTTACTGCCCATTTTGTTGTGTGAGTGACTTACTAATTTCGTGTGGAAATGGAGAAGAGAAAGTATTGCGTGGGATCCTAGTGAAATGATTTACTATTTATTAATTGATAGCAAAAAGAGATATAGATGCTACCATACACCAGCTAGAAGTTATATGTACATAATTCATTTCTCTAAAAATTTCATTGGGTGTTTTTGTGAAAAAAGGATAATTTTTAACCTTATTATAACCTATACGGGTACTACAACATCATTAATAAACCTAAAGGAAAACAACCTTACTTTATTCACCATTGCATTGGGAAAACTTCCAAGTTAAACAGCCACAAGCAACCCTATTGATCATGATTTTTTAAATAAAATTTAAAATACATTTTCTTGGAACTTATAAAAATATTTGATTTATAAAATATTCGCTCTTTACAGTTTTTGTCTTTGCACTGATTTATTTTCCAACAATAAAGAATTTCGATTTCTTGGAACTTGTAAAAATATTTGATTTATAAAATATTCGCTCTTTACAGTTTTTGTCTTTGCACTGATTTATTTTCCAACAATAAAGAATTTCGATAATGGAATTACAACAAAATTTAATTTTTTTTAAATGTATCTACCAATGTAGTCAGTAAACGAACACCATGTTCCCGTTTTCTGGTAAAATATTCCTTTTGATATGTTTACGTCATATTTGTGCTATTCAATTTGTGTCTAAAAGGATGTTAGTCGCACTCGTAACAGTAATGTCTACTTTTCGTAAGGTCAAAAGTGCCAAAATCACGTTTATGAGTGTACAAATAAACCCAGGATTCCAGATTTGTATTGGACTTAACGTAAAAACCGATGATGATATGCATCCATATTTGTTTATAATGTCAGATATGTCATTTCTGTCGATATGTTTTCAACGCAACTTTCTTCATGATATGTTAAGAGAATTTAGCAAATATTGTGCACTAAAAGTAGAAGATACGATAAAAGTGTTTTATAGTAAACCTGATATGTATTCCCCAAGATTGTAATTAATTGAACTAATTAATAGTAAACAGTATGTACATACATATCGTAGATATGCGTAGAATCGGAAAAAATATATATTTAAGACAGACCAAATTTCACGTCAAGAGGTACATGATATGTATATTATTACAGGTAGATACACGTTTCATGAATATATAGTTAGACATACACATACGCCTATCGCGCAAAGCGTCTACGTCGAAAACAAAACCCAATAACAAGCAATACTTTTATAGCACCTTCAATGTCGAATCTGTTGTTCTCTTCCGAAAAATAACTCTTTCATGGCATGTCAAAATATCATTCATAACTGTGGAATTATAGTAATTTTCATAAGGGGAAAAAGTTTGGCGTGCCTACTTTATAATACGACGACTACCTATACACGTCTCATTTCTATACAATGGCAAACGGACATGACACGATGTTCCACAAGACCCTGCCAATCAAACCCTGTGATCTTTTCTATTCAGACAAATCTCACTCCGAAATTCATGCATCTGTCTCTGGATGCACACTTTTCTACTATCACACACGACTCACGAGTTGTTCTTTATTACACGACTCTCTGATAAGACCATCATACTATAATATTATGTTTCATACTTGGGGATCCTTTTGAACTTTCAATAGATGCATGTTATGATTAGGATTTGGTATAACAGAATCAATAGAATTTCTCCCTCGGGCTGTGGGCTTGTCGTTATTCGTGACTACAATAAATACGTTATATATATTCTATGTGTTAGTAATATTAAAGATAAATTGGACTTAAGTCATAGAATATAAATGATTGTTCGCATACATATATCATTCAAAATATTGGATATAATACACTAATTGTAAATGTACTCGTATATTTATGCATTTATGTAAGTAATATATTTTATACGTTCTTTGCAATCACTACATTTAATTTTGTTTTTACTTATTCATTCTACATTATAGTAACCTAGTCATACCATATCTGTACACTAAAATAGTATTTATAGTCACTTAACAGAGGACATGTATGATTTTATGTAAGATTTATATATTATATTGAATGTTTGTTGTATATACTATCAACTATATAGCAGTAAATACACTATGACCTCAGCAAATGCACAATAGCTTGAAAGTAGCCTCTACATAATTTTCAATCGATAGCAACTAGCTGACTAAATGTACATGTAAATATTTACGTCAATAGTCAATATACTAATCTAAACTGTAAGCTTCACTTATCCTAAATTGTAATTACAGTTCGCTTACATTTTTTCAATGGAAAACTTTCTCCGCACTAAAGAATTCATTTTTTTTATTCTCAATTATATTTTTTCAAACCTTTGAAAATTATTTCTCAAACAACCTTATAATTGTTAGTGGTACATGTGTTTATTTTTCTCTAGTCAGTTGAATGTACCCCTGCGGTTAATTAGTTACGTAAACGGAAATTGAGAATGAGCCTTTTAAAAACAGCTTTTGTCCATTTTCTGAAAAGTTGGTTTTCTACCATTCACTTAATGATGCCAATTTAGCATTTATTCAGACAGTTAAAAACTAAAACGATCCTGAATTGAAGTACAATAAACATAAAAAGACTAAAAACTTCCATGAAATGTTTTTTCCTGATTACATCGGGGTTTCAAAGAACTTATTGGTATAATTTTGAACTACTCTATATAGTAGTAGTAGTAGTACTGCTAGTACTCATAAATGCGAAAGCCAAGTTAGGTACCATGTAATGTTTAAATAACAAAAACCAGTTTTTTCCTCTCTTCCTTATTTACTTTTTGCTCTTTGGCTTAATTAGAACCTGAAAAATAGTACGGCTATTGAAAAATGAGAAATAAATGTACATTTTTATTTGAGTAGAGTTCACAAATGAAGCCTTTTGCCTTTGTAATTTCGCATGTACATTTGGGAGGTTCTTTTGTAATTTCGGTAAATTAACGTAGATCTAGAGCTTCATTAAGCTTCTCGCATCATCCTCCCTATACCTACACAATTAAAAAAGAGTGCATTGTTTTAAAGGATAGCGTTCATAAAAGAACGAAACAAAGCTCCTAATTTAAAGTGTACAATATATAGAAATGGTAAACCCAACCGAAAAGAAATTATCTATACGTGTAAAGATGACATACATAAAAGTAGGAAGCAACACAAGTAGTCGCTTTATTTTCACTTTATAATATACACTTATCCATCACGGCAGGCCCGACGTATCTAGAAAATGTGCAAGAAGTTATGAAAGCATGACCATTTCGTACTTTTCAAGTCGTTAAGGAATTATAAAGGGATGTATGTATTTCCCAAGAGGGATTTATTTGTGAGAAGGTGAAATGAACCGGAGGCAAAGGGAATCTTGACGATGACGACAGAACTATATATTCCATATAATGCAATATGTAGCTAAAAAATATCATCCCCTAGAACATAATGCAACTAGCCTAACTGCTCTCTCAAGTTTTCTCCTTCTTTTTTATTGTATATAAGTAGTATACTTTAATGTGATTAAATGGAACATTTTTGCCTGTAGGAGAAAGCGAGAGGAGAAAACAAAAAAACTCTAAGGTTAAATATATACAATGATTTTATGTACTTTGTGGACACTTATATGTATAGCACATATACATAATTACAGGAAATATCAGAGATACATGTAACATAAACGTTGTGAAAAAGCCAACAGACTGCGAGCTTCCTTGTGAAACCTATTTTCCAGCAGGATAAAAGTGCATAATTGTATTACATTACGAGAGGGAGAGAGAGAGTAAGTATTAAAATAAGAAACGAAGGATGTTACTCCTTTCGTGGCATTTCAGTACACCCTCTAGTACCATGGACAATGGAATGGAAACTAACCGGAAAGCAAACTAGTACAGACTTGAAGTAATGCAAAAAAAATTCTATCCACCACAATTGAGTTAGATCCTACACAGTACTGCTTTGACGTTTTCTTTCAACCTACTCATTCCCTTTGCATCGGTTGTATTCTCACTCGTAAAAAATAGTGCCATTATCTAGGGTTCACTTGTGTATTTGTCCGCAGTATAAAAAATAAAATTAACTTGAGAAGATTATAATGCTGAGAAATTATGTAGTACACTAGTTCAAGTATTTATATACTATATATGTATAGTACTATAAGGCGAGAAATGTAAATAAACCAAACGAAGTCATGTCGGACGAGACTACACAATGTCATTTTCGTTCTCATTAGAAACTCTGTAGTAGACTCGTTCATTTTTCTGGTGTTCACGTTCTCCTCTTTCTCTCTAAATAAATGAGGTAAAGTCTTAAACTTAAATCAGTTCAGTAACTGGAGCCATCATCATTATCATCATATCCTATGTAGGCTGTAAACTAATTTTATCTTATAAGTTACGACTGTTATGACTTTATCAGATATAGTGCCAGAAACAAATCTTACAAGAAGTAATGCTAGAACTAACAATTTGATGTTCACTTTCTCTGGTGGTAATTGCACGGCAGAGTCAGTCATCTTCATTGTTATTGAGGAGACGTGCATCGGTGAAAGTACACACTCATTCAATATGTACATAAAGTACATGTCCTGTTTTTTTTTCTTTTCTGCTGATTTTTGTTAACGTAATGCCTTAACAAATCTTGAAAGAGGAGATACATTTAATATTTACACTGCCGTGACTGCTTCAGACTCGGAGTCAATAGTAATTACGTTTCTCTTTTGTTGTGAGGTGAGTTTAATGGATACTCAGAAACAAAAGGACATACTATACATTATGGTGCAATATAGTTATTTTGTACAACCCAAAATCAAAATCCAGAGAAGATTCCAAATCTGACATGTTGGTGGTCGTTGAACATGTTATCGATGAATACCATATATACATTCTTTGCAACGAGGATGAAATTGTGAATATACTGTAGTAATTACGTCTCCAGTAGACTTCTTCGCTGACTTTGTCTTCCAGTCCCAACCGCTGGTGTATATGTGCCTTATTATTAAAACACCAGATGAACATGATGTATACGCGATAGTTTTTATCCCACACAACGCCCACCAGAAGCAACATACCCCGTCGTGAAGATCCTTCCCGTGATACAAAGTCACTCTCGGTCTATAAACATTTTCATTGGTTTTGGCTAGCGTCATTCCGTGCACGGAGTGCTCTTCTCATAACAAGAATTTCATCACAAAATAGAAATAGGTACATTCATGCATGATACATGTCTTACCACATAAAGTAAGCCTGGTAATACGAATAATACGAAAGGCATAGGATAACGGTACGAAATTGGCCAAAGATCAGTAGTTTCTGGGTAGATGATAGAATAAATAGTAGGGAGATAATATACACACTGGGGTAAGTAACGTATTGATGTAAAAACAGATCATATCACGCTCACACACGAAAATCAGTTTTTATCCTTTTTTACCAAAAACATATTTTCTTTCAATTCCTTTTGCGCTCTGGAGTGCAATAGAAAAAAAGGTGAGAAATAAGTTTGTCGTATCGTGTTTTCTCTCAAGGGAATGTCAGCTACCAAAGCAATAGTAGCTGCATTATTGGTAGTCTCTTTCAAGTTTCTAGATCCAACTCTGCAACAACAATAACCCTGGTAGTTCGAAGCATGTATAGTCATGTTCTCACGAATTTGGTAGTGAATCACACGCCCAAAACAGTTATAAAGTGTGGAATGGAAAAAGAGTATCGAGAGAAAATTGAATTACAACGAAGCACCACAGTAGTATAGTGTTCCAATAATATAGATTTGGAGAAGAGAAAAAAAAATTGTGCGAAAACGGAACTGAAATTATCATGATGAAGATTGGTATTTTCACTGACATCAGCTTGTACGATGATACGATGATGATGATGATGTGGCAATAAATGAAGATGTTGAAATAATTTAGAAAACACTTTTATTGATTATTTTGAAACTTTACTGTTCATTTTCATGTTACTTTCCCTCTAATGGATAGTTAGGTACATTTCATCTACTATTATATGTCGGTAAACATTTTGGTTATAAAATGTGCATGCAATATACTTGGGTCTTGTGTATGCCAGCTTTCACATTATAAACATTTCACTACTGTTGGTCTATGTGTTGTTTCAAAACATTTTATTTTGTGAGAAATACATGCATGTGTATCGTTTCCAGATGTTAAAATTCCAAATGAAATGTTTGTCCTGATGAATGAATCAAGTGAAAGTAATGTGTGTAGATGAATGGAAGCATCTCTACATTATATCCCATTTGTTTCCTGTCCTTTTCTATGCATGATGATGAACGATCTAAAACGTGCGTCAGAGACTAGTTTCCATTTCACTCACTTCAATATTTAATTACGTTTAATAATTCAAATTCACTTGGAAATTCTACGCATACATGCATTCACGTAGATACACTATACAAATATGTCTCAACATATTTTAGTTGTAGTTCCGCAATATAACTCACGGATCCTCCCATGAGATTCCCTTCAGGAACATAAATATTAAGTTGGAGTAGTAGGTATTTTGTGTTTTGTGTTTTTAATGTTCTTTGAAATTCATAGTGCACGTTCGTATCTTTCCGTAATTTACATGGGCACGAGGGTACATAGTGAAGCATTAATAATTATGACGGTTATGAGTTTTTGAAATTCAGTATATTTTATTATGTTCTTGGCAAGCCTTTTCTTCAATTATCTTGGTCCATTTAAAATGAACATCAATTACTTTACTTCGTGTTTTCTTTTCGGTATAATATGTACATGTCAAGCAATCAAACGATATTATTATTTAAACGTGCCAGGTACATTTTCCACTAAATAAAGTTGTGCTTTCCACAGTAAAATGAAAGCCCAGTACATGGTTCGCTTTAATATTTGATTAGTCCCAGGATCAATGAATATTCAGAAACATGTCGCCAGAAATGTCTTTCAGCAATGCTGAAGCGTTTAGTTATAAAAATGCACAGGAAACCCTCCTTTTCATTTCATTTCAGTTAGGATGTCCATAAGTGTAACTTTTTTAACCTTTACATTAAATTAAATTGAGGGATGATGTTACTCCTCTGCATACATATGTATTGTCGTATAAATAAATTTTCACATGAGTTGTGGTGTAAACATTAAGAGTACATCCATATTGTGACATTTTCTCATGCCCATGTGTATCGATTCAATTACAACAATTTGGGACAGCTGTAATTTTATATTATGACCCATGACTTAATGCCACTTTGACCCACACGGTTTAGGTTTTGCTCAATGTTTTCAGAACATACCGCAAGGTATGTTGGTTGGAAGGAGACCAAGAAAATAAATGTCACTTTTTTGTTCAACTTTCCCCGAACAATTTTACTTTAAAATATTTCATTTTCCGGTTTAGTGTCGAGATAAATAATATTTGTAAAATGTTTTGGGAAACACAATATTTATATATCGTACTTGCTAAATTGTACTGCTGGTAAACTTTAGCTGTCCAATGACCCATTAATTAAAAAACAAGGAAATAGTTGTACAATGAAAATTTTCATTTCATTAAAACTTCAAAAAAATCGTTTCAAATGTGAGTTTCATTATGATAATGTATCTGATATGAACCTCTGTCTCGAAATTCAAACTAATGTCTTTTATGAATACTCATAGGTAGATATTTATCTTTGTTCATTTTCGTGTCATACGGAATAATACTGAAACATTCGGAAAATAATGTATAGCATGTCCGAAAATGAAAAGAAAAGTAGACAGCTACTTACTAGCCTTCTAAGCGCAACCTGATTTATATCGTCAAAGTCGCATGAAATAAATTATACCGGTGCACTCGCAGTTATTCAAGACGGCTAGCTGAGTTGAATATTTGTACACTGTTTATTTAACACAAGCTTTAGTTTCTACCGTCACGTCAGAAAGAGGCCATCATTACATTCCGCTTTAATATTATTCTGTCGATAAAAGTAGTAGTTTAACAAGTGTATAAACGGCAAATGGCAACTGAAATAATATTATGGTAAATAGTTAAAGTAGAAAAGTATGCATACTTTCCCTTTCTTTAATGTCTGCCGTGGCTCCATATAACATACATATTGGAATTAGGTATGATGATATAGACGTGCTTCGAACTCCATTAAACGCAACATAAACGGCTAAGAGCATCATCAACCTGGAAAATGAGAGTGAATCATGCAATATAACTATAATAATATGACACAGCCAGTTCATGAAATGTTTAGATTGTTATACTATCCATTCTAAAATATTATACCCCTTCCGTTTATCGGTGAAGCTATCAAATGACCTCTTATTTCAATGAATATACTAAGAATATATAATAGAATATCTTCATAAGTTTCAAATGCAGAAATATACATTCCTACCCTCACAGCAGCAAACTAAACCAACTCGCCCACAACTGAACCCACTGAAAACATTCCTTCAGCTCAATAACATATTATATGTATATGTATATATGTATTTTTTTCTTATAATAAGTATGTTTTACGCACATTTGAAGGTTGCAATAAACTAGTGTTCACTGTGGAGTATAGAAACATGTGCTTGTGACACATTATAATCGCGTCACGACCATTACTTGAAAAACACTGCCGTGCATACAAAATGTATGTAAATCCCTTTCTCTGCCTTCCGCCACACAGAATCTGATACTTTTGAAAGTACCTTTTTGCAACCTTTTACGTTTCACCACTGATGATGATGTGTTGGTAAAGCATGATCAAAATAAACTTTCTAAGTAGGCAAGTCAGTTCTGTTGCGGTTGATGTTATTGTTGGGGAGAATGAAACTGCGCTCGATATGCTCAATGCCTCTGTGTAAAGCAACTTGTGTTTTTGTGGGTTTTATCTGTATATAATGAACACATAACGGGGATATTATTGTTTCATATATGTAAAATGCAATCTAGATACATATCGCAGTGTGCAAAATTGTGTGCCCAAAATCATTAAAGAGTAAGCAACTCCAGAAGTGGTTAAATTTGCGTTATATGCCTTTTGCGGACTGGTACTTGTACTTGCAGCAGCGGTGTGGATCAAGCAACAGCTTTCTTTCAACCAGTTGTTACCCATTGGGAAAGTTGAAAGTACATACAAGTGGACAACTGTTTATACGTACTCCTTTTGAAAATGTATTTAACGAGCTCTCATAGGTGTAGTAATAATATTCTCACTTTCTTGCTGGTTTTAACGATTACGGCCTGCTTATGCATAATGGAAAAGTAAGCGCCAATAATCCTATTGAATATCTTAAATTATGCAGACGTACTAAACGGACAGGTTGCTTGGTTTTGTGATATTCTTTTGTGAATATATTTCATATTCTACAAAATTGGCGTTGCGTGTGAATGTTGCAAAAAGAAACATTTCTGTCAATAGTGATATTGTATGAAAATTTCTTTCAATTGCATCATTAGGCTACCTTTAAGTATACTAACATTATTCACATTTGCTTTGGCAGAATTCTTAAACCCTATTATTGTGTAAACCATACAAATGCCTTTGTTGCTGAATAGGAACTGATTAATGAGTAGCTCACAAAGTTAATAAGATTTAATTACTACAAGCATGAGGTGAAAGAAAACGGTAATTAAAGGGAAAGTTCCTGCCATAATATAACTTGATACTGATTTCAAACACGTAGTGGATAGACAAAAGGTAAAGTAAAAGATGTATGCCCAGTATAAGTTTGTATTTAGTTATTTATACGTTTATAGAGTTATAACTCAATATACCTAACTTTCCTGTTTAATATTTCAAGCAAATTTCCATTAAGATTCAAGTCATGTTTACATATCCCAAACTTCCTATCTCCTGCTCCTGTGTAGTAATATAAAGCATAAGATTAAGCTGAAAACCACTGCGATTTATTTGTTCCGTTTCCATTCAATATGTTACTAGCCACTCAGCGTGTTGTACACCAGATGAAATTAGTTTTGTTGCAATCTATGGAGGCGGAAGCATAGTCGCAAGAAACTAATGAATCTGTCACCGACAAAAATCTTTTTCTGGTGATGCTTGACACATCCGAGATCCTAATGGATATTGTGAGGGTGGAGTATATCTGTCGCAAATGGCCTATACATAAAGTGAAGTTTATATGAAAAATGCTTTCACTCACTCAAATTTATGGAGCTAAGAGAAAACAACCTACATTACCTACAAACACAATTCCACACTTACATAAGTTTATTCACCAACCATCTACGCAGCTTTTGCTTACCATTTTCAACGGCAAAGATTTTTATGAGGAAAATAAATGTATGAACTTACTTTTAGTAAGCAACTATTTCATAATAGAAAATGAAAGTAAGTACCTATCCACATGAGCAACATGGTATACATATTTCATAGGTATATTCCACTTTTACTTACAAATAAAACCTGATGCTTTCACTGATTAATATCATCCATACATGTTTTGTCCCCTTTTATGGTGACTTTACAAAAGTACCTTAGAACCCCGGATAGTGCTAAAAACTTTGTTGGCTGAGTTTCAGCTTTCTTTCTGTGCATACACCGAGGCATTCTTGTAGATTGTATACATTTACTATTACATAATGTATTGCTTGTTTTGTTATACATCCCAGTTGCTCTTTTCATATGTTTTCACCTGGCTGGCACCTCTTCTGTAACCATTCATGTCAAAATCAGAGAGTTAATGAGAAAAGGCTTCCAGCGAGACAGACAGGAACCACGAAGAATTTCTTTTTTGTCTGTTGCGCTCATACTATATTCTACTTTCTTTTGTGGTGAAAAAAGGAACAGCGCTAGTCCTATGTTGTATTTAGGTCGAGTTCAAGATGAAATCTGAGATACATGTACAGTTGTAGATAAGAATCTTAGACAAAAAAGCAGGTGGAATATAAAGACTACCCTTTAGGTTCGAAAAAACCATTTGGACTACTGGTTTGTTGCGTTTCTAAATTGGAAAAGGATCGTTGAACCCTACGACGAATGTAATAGATCTTGTGACATATACACTTGGAACCAGTGGTATATATTTGAGTGAGCACGCAATGAGAAGAGTAATAACAAAAAAACCACTACACGAATCATATTTTTCTCTCTCCTTTAGATAGTGCATTTCATAGTACGTGGATTTAGTACCTGTACAAATTGTAAAGTATAGTATATATTAAACCGCAAACCATAAAAAATAATTCAATTTCTGAAGAATAATTTGAATTACAATGAATATTTTCAACCATAGACTGTTTGCGTCATTGTGAATAAAAAATATCCAATCTGTCAGCGCAGTTATCATCGGTCTAATTGGAAGAAATTGCATGATGTGAGCAGTTAAAACAGTTCTAGAAAAGTAGCGGAAGCGAAAAATCTTCCATCGGGTTTACACACGAAACAATTTTGACTAGTAGGTCGGTGGATCGCCCCAACACTACATATCTACAACCTCCTAACTTCAACTGAAATGAATTTATCCCATTCAAACTTCATACTTATATTTGTCCATAGCTATTAGAATAGGGTACAAACAGACAATATAACAACCCAGAAGACTAATAAATAGACTCCACAATAGCGAAATAGGGTTGGAGAAAACCGCTAACCACTTATCTAACATTTTCCTCTTCCGTGATTTAAGGTGGCAGTATAGCCTGGGCAAATTACTACTTTCCTCTAAATTGATTTACAACTTTATCGAATTTCTTTCCCAAGGATTTCCGTGTTTGCGTATATCAAATGAATCCGTCCTTCATTTAAATTTTACAAGTTTTTAACCTTGAATAGTAAAATGAATAGTTGAAAGTAATAAAAAATTCCAACCCAAACGTGTTGATTATATAATAATATTTTTAATAATTTAAAAGTAAAACTTGGGTATAAAATGTGGGCATTTGACCTTTTTTCCTGTAACCTTTTCCGTGTTTCTCATAATATGAAATACACGGACCAACTACATGAAACACTAATATTGAGAAAAAATGTGAAAATAATCAAGGTGAGAGCCTTGAATGTCAAGAAGAAGCATACTGTCACACATACACATACAAGTCCACAATTTTATACACTTCAAAATCGAGATAGTGGGTTCGTGTTCTAAGTTTCATTACACTCTTGAAGTATGAAATATTGTGGCATCGCTGATATTTTCTCAGAAGTGTGCTAAAAAAGGAAGAAGAAAATATTATAGGAACTTAGGAAAATGAAATGAGTAGCTACAGAGCATTTCATGAGCTCTACCAAGACATGAACATAATAATATTTTAAAGTAAGATTTCTTTTTGAATGCATCGCCGAAAGGTAAGAATTCACATTATCCTACGTATTTTTTGCGATAATACCTCCGTAAAAGCATTCAACTTTTTTTATAGTATGGCTCAGGATTACACGATCCGTTATGGTGTATGGTTTCTAAATTTATGGTACATGTACCAACCGAATTACCAAAGCATCCAGCAACAACGCCGAAACAGAATGATGAAAAATTCGGAGGTGTGCTTATAGTTATGATAATGCAGGAAAGATTCTAGTGTAGTAGTCACCAAACCATCTTACTTTCTCAAAAAAATTCACCAAGAGATATTGTAAGTAAACATGTGCATTAACACACAAACATTGATTATGACTTTGTTTTCTGTCCACGTACATGTATGAATGTATATAGGTAGTAACTTTTTTGCGGATAAGCGTACATATATGTACATATTATGTAAGTATGAAGCTATAGCTCAGTTTCTAACATGAAATTTTGAACAAACCAAGATTAAAGGAGACTTTTATGTCTTCTCGTGTTTCCATTCCTCTAGTTGTTTTATGGCCACCTGAGACTTTTTCTCAACTTGCTTTCTCTCTTAAATTCATATGCTGTATACTCTTTAACCATTTGCTATATCGACGCTCATATTTCTTTATACCTTTACACACAAAGCTCTATGTGTAGTTTGCCGTTACGAGCATCATACTATACCCAGCCATATTTTTTCGCTTTCCCAGTCTACTACTGGTTGGAAATTCCATTCACGAGAACACAAACTGTATTGAATTTTCGAACTGCAAAGAAAAATGAATGTGATGATGTAACTTAACTTTTTGTACCTGCCCGGCTTTAAGTACAGATACAAAAGCCATATATTGTCTGTTTTACTATAAAAATAAAATCTGTAAAAAATAATGTAAAATACCACCGGCAAAGTAAGGAAGAAAAAAAGTATCACGAAATAGGTTTAACTTTTTTGAAGTTTCTTTCACATGTCCACTTTTACTTTGGAAGAAACAAAATTTAAATCGAAAACCAATATTATCATGTATTTGTACCTTGGACATTTCTTAAGCGTTATATAGTTAAAATACCACCACCACCACCAACCTCCCTTAGGATTTCATAGTCCTCACGATTATTTCCAAGCTTTCGTGCTTCGTGTTATGTCTACGTTGGGGGATAAAACATGCTCATGTCATCGTGACGTTCGAGTCTTGCCAGTGAATTTCGACATGTCTGTCTGAAAATATATGTACGTCATGCACACACGGAATACTGCAACCGCTCTTTACACCGACAAAAATAAATTGGATGAATGGTATAGGATATATTTTATAATAGTACGAATAAGTTTGTATATGCAGTGACCAAGCCTGGGTTGATTGCGGTAGTGACTATTACATAGTTAGAAATTGATTTTCTAATAACGTATATTTGATAGCATGTAAAATGAAATGTGAACCGGCCTCTTTCCTGGAACACAAAATCGTTGTTATTAAAGCAAAAATAGCCACTAAAGCCTGGCCACTTTACTATTTTTAATTCGTGCCCTTTTCAACGTCTAAGTGATCACGAGATAAATATTGTGTACAGTCTTGTTAATGGAAGCCTGGTGATTACTGTTTGTGTGTCCAACTACTCACATTGTTCATGCATGCGTTATATTTGTATCCAAAAATGTACTTTCACCTAATAATGTACTACACGGCATGGCCTAGACCACCTACAGCAATACCTGGTAAATAATGGAAATTCCTAAACCAGTTGACATCCGTTGAAAGGAATCCTTTGTAATTGCTCGTAACCTAAATTCGTGGAACGCAAACGTAAAGAGAATCACTCATTCATACGATGTGTTATATAAAAGTGATTCTATGAGTAATCCAACGATGTCATACTGACAGGTAAAAATGATAACTGATGTGCTTGCGGTTGATGGCTGACATGTCACAATAAAAATGAATAACGAGATTAACTCAAACCTAACCAGGTTTTCGAGAAAGATTGCTCTGTATAGTAAATAGTAGTAAAATTCAATATAGTAGATGTACGTTAAGTTATTTAACGCCCAAAATAATCATTCATCATCAGCATAGTATTCATATTCGATCCGAAGAGTAAACAATTTTGCTAAAACTGTTTGTTACGTTAGACAAAACCGGGTGAACTAGATCCTCGAGCTATTAACTAATTAGTTTAAGTCATCGTTATCGTTGGTTTATCGTTTACTAACACCAAATCAACACTACGTTGTTTTTTTACCTCTTCCTGCTTTCTCTATTTGACAATAAGGAAAGAAGAAAGTAATGGAAATATTGATTTTTAGTTTGTTTTGTCACAACTCATGTTGCATATCATGTTGTATATATTCATAATTACCTGCAAAGAAAGTGCGAAAACATTCTATCCATGAATTATCGCATAAAAATTGTTAACTTTGGCATGTGTGTTTGAATGTTTTTACGGTTCTCAAATACTATTTAATTAAGATATTTCCTGTGATTCGATTAAGCTGGTATAATGTGCATGGCTAGCTGCGATAAACTGTCTAAATTACGTTGATATTATGTTACGTTGGCCAGAATTATCAGGTAATTGTATTCCCAAACTTTTTAAAAGTACATATTATACCATGACCATGATACGGTTCGTATCTTGTCTATGCTTATCTTAACATATAAGCGTTGTGTGTTATTTTAGCAAAATTCGACGAATATTTACTGAATGATTTAACTACGAGTATATTAAGAGATAGGATTTCGTTGTTATTGCCACTGCCAAAAGCGGGCATTAATTCTGCAGACAGCGTTAGTTTTTTATATAGGTATCTTTGCTCAAATTAATGACTGTATTTAGGCTTCCTTTTCACAATGTAATCGATTTTACTGTTTTCTTAGAAAAACAAAATACCTACTATAGCTGTTTATGATATGTGACGAATAATAAAGCATGCACATATATCTACGCAGTAGGATGCCATCCATCTACAAAATGCTAAGCATTAATTTTATACATTATTCAAAAGGTACGAAATCTACATGCCAAAATCGATTGTAAATAATTTAATCGCTCTCGGGTGTTTTCCCGACCCATATCTTTTATAACACCCAGTGGCGTTCCTGGGGTATATGATTTTTGTAATAAACACACTTTTCCTAGCATTTAGTATCCTTTTTATATGATAAGTGTAATCCGGTAGCAATTTTTCGATACGATCCTTATAGGAGTCCTTAGAGGCGTCATAAAATTTAACACTAGCTCATAATGCTGATACTGGCCATTAGGGGCAACGACTTCAAGGTACCAAGAAATGTGTACAATTTCCAGTTTCCCTCATATTAACAGCGTTTGTTATGTAAAAGATACTCTGGCATTGTTTTCAGCTGGTAAGCCTGCATTTCATAGTTATCTTTGTCATCATTACATTATTATGACAGCAGTGAATGATAAGCATCTGCGAATGTGAATTCATGCGAAGTCAGAAATTGCACTACTGAAAAGGCCGATAATGATGATAATGGCATCATGAATGGGTAACGTGTTAAAGTTATTGCTAATAAAACATTTCGGCAGACAAATATCCATTATCGTTTTAAGCATCAAGTTACTCGTTTGGCATCTATGAATAGACTTGATATTAACTGCTTCCAAAAGGAGAACTAAGACAATAAAGACAAGAAGATATGAACGAGATCACGTGCACTCAACGAACTTGCTTATTATTACGCTTAGCTAAGCTAATACAAAAACATGATTTATTCATTGAACTACTCTCGTTCTAATTTACATCAAGCTCAAAGTCTACTACATCCTTTGAATTTTCTATTTTCTCCAGAGAAATAATGTTTCGTCGGTTATTTTTAGTGGAGATACTAAAAACAATTTAATATTAGTTGTACATTTAAGGCATATAGGAAAAACGGGTACCTTGCCGTTTGCCTTTTCGTGTCTTCAGTGCAGAACGAAATCAATCTATTATGAAAAGCAAACTAATGCTTCCCGTTAACAACGTCTAATAAGAAATGCTGCATTTATAAAGGAAACCGTTATTCCCTTCCCAGGCCTACACTGTGAGTATATAATGTACATATAAATCTTTCCTTTGCTAAGGTAAAGTAGCACCTATTTTCCTTCCATCTCTGACGTGAACTTTTCCCTGGAGTAAAACTGTTTCGGTTTCTTCCTTTCCAAGTTTGTGCCTTTGAAGAAAGTTAGTTTATAGCATTGAAATTCAAAGAAACGGTAATGTTCATAAGTACGAATGCATTAACTCATACATTGGTTATGTGAAGGGGAAAATCAAGACGATTGGATGTCGCTGTGTGTGAAAGGCTTGGGGTTTACTGCTGCACCGCGTTTAAAAGATTTTACAAAGAAACATTTCTCAACTCAAGGTATAAAATGAAATTTACGTATTTGTAAGTCCTTTGCTTTTGAAATTTTTTGCACCTGTACCATTCTATTTATAGGAAACAACTTTTGACTTTTGGATGGAACATAGTCTTCTTCAATCAGAAGAAATGATTTTTCCTCCAACTGATTGAAGATTTGAATAGACTTTTACTGGATTATATTTTTCACGAGAGATGTTCTTGAGAAAGGGAATTTGTGAATGCCTTTGAATTTTCGTGCATGAAAAATGCAACCACAAACTGGAGAAACAAAATAGCTCAAACGGAGCTTGGAACAACTAACCGGAATGAATAAATAATCTCACTCAGATGCACAGCCAGACTAAACCCCGTAAATCATTCCGGAAACATAGAATCTTAGCTCATTGGTGTAAAGTGTATTATACAAATAGAATGTCTGGGCATTTTCGTTTTGTTATCTCTCCATTCAGCTCTTGAGCTCCGTGTCAACTATATGTGAGACGAAGCAACATTGTCAAGCATCCGGTCATCAGGTGAAAACGATATACGTACCGTAAATGGAATTGCCGAATAAAACTAATTCAATTTGCCACTATCAACAATGAAACCATCGTTCTCATCTAAAAGTTTCTTTCAAATCTGCTTAGAGCCATTTCTATCTCCTCAGAAAGAAAATGGGAAAGCACTTTAACCTCAAACATTTGATGCTCTAGCCATTTGAATGTTTTCAATTACATCTAACTTTCTCTTATCATCAGAGTAGAGTAGCCAAGAGTACGTTGTTAAAAAGTATCTGCAATGGAGTAGAGGTGGAACATGATTTTGTTTCTATCATCCTGCGAAAACGAAGCACGTTTTAAAAAGTAAGATAGTTTATAGCAACGCAAAGGTAGGGTCAAAGGAGTGATCGATAATATGTAATGTTCAACATCAATTTCCTGTCGCGATTGCTTTTTCATCTCCTTTCACTCGTTCGGAGAAATTGCAAATAAGCTTAACTTCATATGTGTATGAGGAAACTGACGAAGGAAAAACGCCTTCCTTTAAGTAGCAATTTTATAGTGTGTTTTATAGTGTTACATATTATGTGAAGTGGAATCTAAGCAAACTAACCAACTTGAACCGGTGACAGCTGCCTGTCACAAACACTGTAAACGCTTTGCTTGTTACACTGAAGAAAGAGGTCATCTACCTTATAGGCAGATTTTTCAAAGCACCATGTATGCATCCAGAAAGTCTATTCTCTCAGATACGCCTATAGGTAAAATGAATGAAAGCAAATGTTTAGAAAGGAAATTATTATTATTATTGGATATTGGATTGCATTTTTAGCGAGACCATAAACGCATACGCAAAATCAATCGGGAAGAGTGTAATGCATTTTACTATTAATATTGATTTGATGCAGTGTCATTCAGAATTCGATTAACCTAATTTTTAACCTGGCTGGCTGTCTACATTTGTTATTGCGTGTGCGTGACATGCATGCATATTTAATTTGGTTAGCACGCACGAATTCCTTTTCTCAATAGGACTTGTATGTGACGATGATACTCTCATATGGGGCTGCTGAACCACTTGAATGGAATACTGCATTTTTCTTTTATGCGTTTCTGTACCAGACAGTTTTTGAAAACGCTTACAATTCCAGTATTGTAATTTTGTAAATATCTTCGAAGGTGGAATGTATTATCACATTCCTATTGTGCACCGTTTACATTATTTCGAGATTTATGGTACAGAAATTTTTATCCTTCAGGTGAAGCTCATTTCGAGTCACATTTCATCCGCCTCCGCCAGGAAAGAGCAAACATTTAAAGAAAATATAGTGTGGAGTATTATTTCATTGTATCTAAACAGCCTGCTGGTTTTTTGTGAAAGTAAACTTTCTCGGAGCTGTGTTTAGTTCGGAACAAGTAACCAGATACGGATTTGTTTTCTTGCCCACACACATTTCGCTGAAGGTTATGTTTTGAAGATGCCTCATAGCGAGACAAAGTAAATATGTATGTATGTATTCATTTATGTAAACATGCACTGCCAGTCTTTAAACTGAGAACACAGACCCAGTGTTTTCGCTCTTTTAATTACGTAGTAGACTTCAGAAAAAGGATCCAAGAATCCCATAAAGATTCAAGTTTATGCCTATTACTTTCCAACCTGAATCAGAATCCGCTTCATTTTATTCTACGCCCAAATGCCTTATGAGAAAGAGGAATGCGCTTTTGTGAAAGGTGTGTAGGTAATAACACAACTAGTGAATGTTTTCCAAATCTCATATAGTAGCTGAAAGGCAAAAAAAATTGACGACTTCTTATTCAAGTTGACGTGGGTATAAATGAAAGCACACGTGTGAACTAGGTGTTTCATTAAAACACTTTCTCACGCTAGATTTTGTTGTTGCAGCTGTTACTCTCGAATATTTAAGTGTTTATCCACGAGGAATGGGAAAGAGATGAGTAAACTACAACCCAACAAGCGTAGATATGCGTCACTCGTTTCTCCAGTTTTATTACCGTACACAAAAATATGGGTATGCAAAGGATCTCAAGATGTACATGTTGTATGATGATTGTGTTCTTTTATTGTATACACAAGTTTTGATGCTAATGATTCAATGATGTAGCTCGTGTTTGTATTCATGCACTTTAGTTTACATAACCAATTTCTTACGTGTTCTGTACAAGAATAGAAACACAACGAACAAAATCTCATGCGATGCGGGAAAGCTATGCATGCTGCTACTCCTACGGTGTATGTACAACTATTCTGCAAAGTATATTACATTACTTTTGAGAAAGTTTCAAGATGGTCATATCATCTTCGGTGTACATGGTGCTCACTTTTTCCCTTTAGTGAGATCAAAGCATAAGTACGTGTTTCCTTTTTACATTTGTTGTTGTTGTTTCTTCGGACTATGTCGGTGCAGTGTTAGTCAGTGAAGTGTGAGCGAAAAGAGGTGAATGTATCCTTTCTAAAAAATAATTCATATAAGTGTATTGACTATGCGCTTAAAAAGAGTTTTATATATAGGCTCTACGTGTCCTTCAAACCGTACATTTCCTTTTTACCCTTTTCCGGCTTATACTACCGGAGGAGAAAGTTTACAAAAGCAAATCGACCTACATAAACACAGCCAGTGGATCATTTCTACAATGTTTTCATTTCTAGATATCATCCAACATCATCTTACTTTCTGGTCAGTACGTGGTTCAGAGGAACATGACTCCGTATTAAATTGCTCAGAAAGTGAAAGTCAACAAGCAAAATAGAAAATGAAACGAGCCACTCGATAATTGCCTTATTTAAGAGCATGTTTTGACGGTAGTATTATTTTGAAAATACCCAAACTTGACTTTCATATGTTGGTGTAATTTCTTCAACGGTACTTTGCCATTTAATGCTTTATACAAATAGATATTTCATCGGTTGTCAGTTTAGCTTCATTGTTTGCTAATAATGTCAAAAATAAGCCGATGGTCGAAAATATATCACACATTTACTGTTTGGTTTCCCGTACAATTAGCACTAAACAGTGTAACTGGGGAATAGTCGTACTTTCAAGAGAATATGAATCATGGGGTATTTTGCGACAACTGTAGTGAAATTGAATGAAGATTTCACACGTTATCCTATCATCGTAAGAGAGACTAAGGAGCATAGCACTCTAGGAGAAAGCAATTCCCCTAGAAAGCAGTCTGACGCTCAAGCCTTTCTACTTCGTTTACTCTATGGATTGTATCGCTTCAAATACACGTTATATTTAGCCATGATTTCAGTAAGTTTAAATTCAATCTTTCCAACAGTATTTTTCCTAAACCCTATTTTGCACCAGAGAGCTTTATTTATATGTAGTAAAACTTTCTACGTATGAGAAAATGCATGTCTTTGTGTACTAAACAACTTTCAAGAAAATTTCTACCATACATGTTATATTTATGATATCTTTATATTTATGCTTGTAAACATATACCACTTGTGTACACTATTTGCTTTGTTTATTAGAATTCCAGGAAGATTTTGTTTGACTTTAATGTGAAGAGTGGTTCTCGAGAGGAATAGGCTACGAGGAAGCTCCTCAAAAAATACTTACTTGACGAGAGAAAGCAGGTATGGTTATTGTATACATATGCATGTTGAATACACATTTAAAATATGTATTGAATATGAATACACAAATGCCTACATGTCCTTGTTTGTCTACCATGCATGCCATACTGCTTCTTGCATACTAAAATATGAGCTGTTTATCATTTTCTTCCTAGTTTGTATGACCAACTGGAAATTAACGTTTTGCAAAACCACAAACTTTTCTCCTAAAGTAAACGTGCTATTAAGACAACATTTAGAGTTCGTTATTTTAGTGTCCATTCAGCAATTAATTTCTAGTCTTGTTTCACCACTGCAGGTTGCAGTTACCGCTCAACTTCCGCTTTCTTTGACAATGTTTACTCATTCATGACTACAAAGGACAGAAAGATGAAAACTTTGGGCAGACTTCACAAACAAAGGCTTTAGCCCCGGGTGAACTTAGACACGATGATCATCTAATAATAATTCTAATTTTTTAACGCATTTGAAGTTTCTCCTCTTGCCGCATATTCTAATTGTCTACAGAAGTACGTCGCCCCTTTGTGCTTATTTTTGGTTGGGCATTGGTCTCTACTGGTACCTACTTTGTCAAATTAGGGCTGGAACTTTAGGCAAAATTTTGCTGTATGAAGACCTCATAAACGCTCCATTGTAAAGTCGCTGATGACTGTCAAGTTGCAGGCCAGAAATGTGTGGGAGCATAAATTGCTTACGGTTAGCTGTAGTAATACATATAAATATACAACAAGAAAATAAATAGGTTGACTCAACCATACTCCCTGCTCTCCAGTTTCTCTCCATTGTCTTCTTGGACACCATTTTTGCACAAACATATAGGATATAATGACAACGGTAAAGGAGCAAAAATTTTTTTGTTGCAATGCATACCACACAACAACATCACCACCACCGTCAGGAAATAAATGTCTCTGAGGAGTGTGGGATTTAAGGTAGTTTCATGAAAGGAATGCGTAAATGAGTATCTCCAGCCGAGTTTTCTCCTTCTTTGCTTCCTTTTCTCATTTCCAACATGGCATGCACTTGTTTTGAGATCAAATTTACTCTACTAACATACTACATTATATACACAACAACGACAAAAGACGTTGTGTTTCCAAGAAGAGCGAGTGGTCCAGAACATAAGAGAATGCCCTGCCTTACACTAAAATAAATAAACACTGACAATGGACTTTAGTATGAAAAGGCTGAGAACGTATGCGTTCCATTGTCAGTTGTTTCAAGAACAGTTTATTTTCTTTGTTCGCCCTTCTTCTCTTTTGTTCACAACCCGATTCAAATTAAGGCAAGCAAAGAGAACAGTTTATTGAGGTGCCCGCAAGGATTCGGGTATTTATAGTGACAATTACGGTCGGCTGGTTATTGTGGCTGGCTCATCTCAACGGAGAAAGTAAAGTGATTCCAGAAATAACACAACACCTTGTCGTAAATATGTGTGCACAGCTGTAAATGAGCGCTTCTAACAGCCATATCCTGCAAGAGCAGAGGGCACCATAAAATGTTCTCGGTTTATAGGTAGCCACAATAACGTACATTAATGTGAGTAGGAAGCAGGAGCACTTTCCCCTTTTGAATTCAGTTCCTTTAACGAGACAAAGTAGTCAATTATTTCCATTTAATGCCAGTTCTATTCTGTGGAGGTGTCACAGATACTGCATATTATTTCTTAATATGCATTAAGAAAACTCAACCTTGAAGTAACGCGATGTTTCTGTAAAATGCACTCTGCTGGGGTGAAGTAAGAATCTGTTTTATCTGTTCTTTTGGGAGTCTTTGAAAACAGTTAAATGTTCGGTTTTTATCTTTAAAACACATTAAGTTCGTTTTAAATCCGTACAAAATCTCGGTAATTTCGTGTTTATTGACATATAATTTAGCTGTACACGCTCATCTTACACCTTAATGCCCTACGTTAGGGTTAGGATCACGTACTTATTTTAGCAGTGTTTTACAATATCCATCAAAAGGCATTTATCATGCATACTCCATAAGTAATGCATATTACCTAACGACCTATATATCATTCTGTCATCTCTATAAAATATGTATTCATATTCGATGGTTTCATGGTACAAAATATTAAGCTGACATACACGACATTGGAATATGGTTAGGGGATAGGGGTTCCATTAAAAATATATATTTTTGTATTGATATACTACAGCAATTATATAGATGCATATTTACGGTAATGCTACCAAAAAAACATTAAAGCATACCTGATAATGCAATGGCCACTTTTTCGACTCCACCCAACGGTGCTAGTGCGTTTCGTGCTTTCGATCCGAACAGTTTTTCCAAGTAGTTTGGACCATGACTTGCCAAAAGGGACTGCAAGAAACTAGCCGTCTCTTCAACGGGAGGTCGTTTCGCTGAAATACATAACAACATACATACATACATAGTTGAAAAATTTAATAATCATAACAAAAGCTACGCTTGTTTTCAATCATAAACAAGTAAACGATCGATTGACACTGCTAGCAGCAAGAATTTTCCGGTCACACCACATGTACAAAGTACATATGGACAGCATACAATTTGTAATAATTTACATGCTAGAATTGCGTGATAACATCAAACCATTTTTTATGAACTTTCACGCAGTATTTCCTCTTAATAATAAAATCCTTATGCATTACAAACTACTGTGGAAGAACTACCCCGATACTCAAGTCATTTAACACATATGCACAATTATAGTGGTGGTGGCAGAATTAAAGCATGCACTTATCATGGGAAATAATTTATCAGCAAGCGCATGTATTCTGTTACGACTCGCGACTGTTTTATTGCGTATGCATATTTATGTTTTCCTCGCTACTCAAGGTGACATAGGTAATTATTTTATCCCGAAAATAATAGCCAACACATATGTAGTTGGACACGTAGACTAACTGACAATGTAATGTTGCATACTAGCATCGTGATATAAATAAAGGTATTCAGGTGCATGGTCATTATGACTATAACATTTTTAAAAATTTAGAGCTTCGTTTTTATCAAATCAATAAGTCCGATGAACATGGCTTGGACTCTTGATTCTTGGTACCATGAACCTGAATTTTACTGAAAATGAAATGTGTAATTCAGCTTGTAAAATAAAAGAAATTCGTGTTGGCGGACGGAACTCAACTGGAAAGGTAGCTTCAGTGCGAACCGAGAACTGTATTGAACACTTGCCAAAAACGAAAACATAATTTGGTATTCTTCGCAGAACTGGAGTTTGACAACCATGCATTAGCATGAATTCCAAAATACCCCATACGTAAGAAGTCCAAATATATGTGCCTCTAGGTTGATTTATGTACAGTTCAACCGTACATTATCCAATACCACTGAATTTATGTATATCTTGTGATATAAAGTGTAACAACATGTCGTTATAAATTAATCCTTTAAGAATTTGTTGTCACCGGGTGATTGAGAGCGATCCACCCCCGCCCACGCAGAAATAAAATGTTGCTCAAGGTAGCCCTAAGCGTTAATGCACTACACGCCTCCAACTCTAATGCGCATACCAAGAATTGTACGAATTCCTCTGTGAGCTGTTTTCCTGAATAGTATAATTTGTTGATTTATTACCTATGGGTTGGTTCAAGCTGTTATTTATTTGTCGAAGGCAGATATGTCACATGGGTGATGAGGGGTGCACTTTCTTGGCGGATTTGTTACGCCATCATAGTACCTATCTGTTGATAAATTGTGAATGGGAATTCCTAAATATAACGACTAGTAACGTCATCACTTATAAACTCTACTTTGCAAAATGGCCTTCCTTGAAATTAGAGATATGTAGTTTGCTTAAGTCGTGGGAAAATTTAATATGCGATATACATGCTCCTAATATAAACCCATTTCCATCAGATGGGTGGGTCTAATCGCAGTAGATTTAATCCTTTCTTTAATAATATAAAGAGTCGAATTACATTCAGTGAAGTACTTTCACTGTCTTCAGTTTCCTTTCACAGTAAAAAGATGTTGAAGCTTGGCTTACGTAAAGCTGATGAATTATATAATATATGCCTATATTGAAGATGATTCTTGTTTTAATATTTCAATAAAAGTGTATACGCGACAGTAACTCTGTCACACACATTCCATTTCTTATCTTCCATTCACAAGTTATAAAATGCCTACATAATACTTATATATGTGTATACTAGATCACTCAGCATATTGCCTGTGTAATTTCAGTCCTTATTGGACAAATGCTGTCGCCTACAACTTCTCTATTATTAAACCGAAGCACCCGTAAACCATAGTCAACCTACGAGTTTCATTCACAGGAATTATACACGTCATATTCATGGCTATGGTTGATTTTAATTTTAAAATGAATATACAAACTCGTCATAAATATGGAAAGCTTGTCCCTGTACAGCTTCAAGTTTTCTCATATCGCATTTCATTGATTCATTCACACCGACTTGGCAGAATTGGCCACGTATATCTAGTGCCATACTGGCGTCATAGGAGATCTGTGGTTGTATTTTATGTAAGGTATATAAGCATTCTTATGAATGAATATAGTGTTCACTTTCACTCTTGCCAGTATTATTAGTTTGCCTGTGGTGAACTTCAATCATCCACAATTATAATGAACTTAACTCAGCTGTAAGGAGTTATATGGTTTTTCTCAACAAATCGTGTCGTATACTGTCTTATATTAAAGCAATCTTGTGGCTAGCCTTAACACAACTTCATATTCCAGGTAAAGAAGTAATTAATTAAGGAGAATATTCGTATAGTGTGAATGGGCAAAAGGTGGCTGAAGAGGAGAAAGGAGAATCATAATACCTCAGTGACTTCCCTATGAGCACATTTGCACAGAAATAGAAGTTCATGATACAACTTATGGCTACCTTTCCTTGTCTTGTGAAAATGAGTCGGGATCACAGGAGACCTCTACCTATGAATACTTATTACATTTTACGAAAATAATACTCCGCCCTTCGGTTCTTTTACTTTATGATATGTTTTTCCTACTCGCGAATTCCCCATTTTTCTATAGCCTTAGTGGTAACTTTTTCGTGGCATTTGAACAAGATTTCCAAAAAGTAGTTTTCTAACAGAATAAAAATATTCATAAGTTTTGACTTGAAATGAAAACTTCTTGTAAAGTTTCTTTATTACGACAGTGCATAATTCGTTTAGTTATATTAGAAATGATAATGACCTGATGAAAATCAAGAGACTCTTGAAGAGAGCTTATCAACGAAGAGTAGTATGGTTGGAAGCCTAACAACTGAAACCTTATACAAGTCATCCCGACCCGACAACTTTCTCTTTCTAAGTTAACAATACATTACCCTTTATATTCAAATTTTCAATCTAAAAATTTACCTTTCTCATAGAAAGGTTGTACGATTTAGCTGGGCACTCAAGTTTTATAACGTTACATAATAATAATCTACCTAGTAATATATCGGTTTAAAAAGGCCATAGACGTCCTCAACAAAAACAGTGTTACGCAAGTAAGAATTTCTCATGATTCGTAAATCAAGAGGTAATTTGTGTATATTAATGTGACGTATTCTGTCATCTATATGTATTTAAATTTCATTTCATCTGTCTTCACTTTGCGCATTTCTGTCTTCGTTCTAGTTCGGTGTAAAGAAACGCAGGGTACCCAAAATTTCTCTAGTAAATTTTCAAAGGAAAAACCATGTTGGCTTTAGCTCTTTATGGCTGTCTGTTGTACATAGATGTTCTTTCTTGAAACGACTAACTTTTATTCACACTTCATGAAATGCCACAACTATGCACGCAGGCTGACTACGAAAGTGCCACAAGCATTTTAGTAAATTTTGTCAGTAAAAGATGTGTTCTTTCTTAAAAGATGTGAATGCAAAAGTAACCAACCACCTGCGAGGAAAAAAGTTAAGAAAATGAAATTAACATTAATTTTTACGCATTTTAATATAATTAAAACTCAGAAGGAGGTAAGGAGAAATAAGTATTATATACCTATTATGTATATGTAAGTCTTTATACGAAATGACAAAGAGAAATTGGATGTAATCCACTCAACACCTAAACTAACTATGAAGCATGTTCATACTAAATTAAACAACCTCCTGGTGATCATAGAACTGACAACCAAATTTCAAGTTCCATAATAAACTACCGTGAGCATTAAATATTATGTCAATTCTACAGGATTTATATGCATGATAACGTAGCTACTTGTTATGTAAACCATCAAAAGGATGATCACAGGGTAGATTAACAAGAGATAATATACGGACGGCGGAGACGACATTAGATAACACACCGGAACCGCAGTTTCAGTATATTTTTAAGCGTATCTTCGGCAGCTAAACGTAAACGGGGTGGGGTCGTTGAGTCGTTAGATAAGGCATATTATTGAGATCGAACGAATTTTCCTTGCCATGTGTGGGAAGTATATTTTACTATTATTATAGCTGTCAATTTGGGCTATATAGTTGATAAAAAATGCGAAAGTGAAAAAGTTTCACAGTTCAGTAGCATTGTGCAATAATAGTATTCTATCATCTGCAAATATATTGAGTAATAAGAATGTAAAACTCAATGCCTCAAGTGATATCATCAAGCACGCTTTTACATTTGCATTACGTCTTCTCTACATGAATGAAAATAGAAACGGAGAGAAAATATGATGATAAAAAGATGAACATGATATCCGAAGACGCTGATATATATAATGTACATATGTATACCTACATAATATTATGTTGTGTGTGCATTTATGCGACTTATTTGCCAGACTACTTTTTACTCTCATACACACTTATCCTAACTAGCAAAAAATAAGCCATGTAAAAAGTTTAGTGGAGTGTTAGACACTTTTCTTGTATGACAACAAAAACTATTTTTTCAACAGTGCTGTCGAACAATAATAAATTTTATTGTGTACCTTCTATTATGTATACATTACCAGGTAGAAAATTAAACTACATACGAAAATACCTGCATTATTGTAATGTAACTGACTGACTGACTGAGTGGGTGAAACTAGACATTCTCTTGTTAGTGTAGAAGTCCCATGGTTAAAAGGTGGGAATAATCTCACCTCCTCTAGCAAAGCTTTAGAAAAGAGATACTTTTACTTTCCGCTTTATGACTTTGACTACCGAGAAAGTCAAATGGGACTAGATAGCGGCATGGGGTTTTCACCGTGACGTTAGTTGGTATATCACTTAAAATCGTACATCTTTTTCCTGTTGTTATCTACTACATACTTTCTCAACTATTTTTTCTCCCTTTTTTCTCTTCTCACAGCTTGCTTTTACTCATCCTGTTCCTTCCCTTTCGATATATGCAGATGATCATGTCACCTTTTTCAGTGGCGCTGATAAATGTGCAGTCAGTTGACAATGTTCAACTCTGGAACGCAGTAAAAACAGCATGCTCTGGCGAGAGAGAAATGGAAGATGTCAGTCTAGATTAGGTTTAGCAAGATTCGAGAGTAATGTCGAAGTAGGACAAAGTCGCATAAAACCCTAAATGCATAATGGACATGAACCCTACACAACAAGCAGTGCTATGTATGTTCTACGATATGGTTGGCATGCTTGTAAAAAGTAGAAAAGGTGATGCTCCATCGTATTATCGTTATAAAACTATTTTTGGTACTTTGTACTTAAAACCTACGTGCGCATTTCCAAACAACGTCTATATGAAAACGCGAATACTGAATACTTTCCCTTCACAAGGCAAATAATTTGTCTCTCCCTTGAGAATACTCCGACATTTTACGAGAAAGCTGCAAATTCCATTTTACATGAAAAGTAGGGTCGGTGGAAAATAAAAGAAACAACTTACGTAAATAATATTCAATACACATGAGCGATACCTATGTGATATAGAAAGTGGAGGGAATGTCTGTGCAGGATCGAAAAATACATTTAAATATGTTTTTCTAGAAATCATCAAAAAAGGCTGGTAAGTTGAGTAAATTTTAGATGAATATTTTTGTATGTGAAACTTTCACCGTGAAAGCAAAGATAAGTAAAAGCTAAAGTTGTGAAGGAAATCTGTTTTTATCGTTTTTATCAGTTCATTCAAATGCCAAATGAAATAAAGGAAGCAAATATTATTTGAAAATTTATGAGATTTTTGGTTGGGTGTATAGCTTAGAACGCTAAAAAGTCATGTTTTGCACATATCTATGGGCGTTACCCATCGAAATTTCCAGGTGTTTCAGTCACCCACGCACGCATGATTTCACCACGAAACCAAGTGTACGTAAAACGCTCACGAACAATCAAAAATTTCAAATACTCTAAAACAGATATATTTATTTTATATAAATAGCTGCAAAGTGTATTATTCCTCTTGTATAGAAGTATTAATTAAAGCTCCATTGTTTCAAAACTGTCTGTCAAAAGAATACAAGCAATAAAGTATGTGACTATTAGTTATAGAAGCAAAGCACTTATTTTGTTTGCAAAACAAAGGGGTTATTTTTGTTTAAAAAAATATTTGCTACTTACAAAAATTATTATCAACTGATGTGGAAAATGACGTTGAAAAAATCCTTGAAGGATAATGATTGGTTATAACAATGAAAGGTATTTGACATAAAATATAATGGCAATTGATAAAAACAAAGCCTTGCACCTCATATTTTTGATGAGCACGTACTTACAATGAAAATAATATGCATGAATAACAGCATTCTCCAGAGAATTTCCGTCAACTTAAAGATGCATGCTTTTTTTGCTCGATGTGGTGAATGTGTAATATAATGAGCATGCCTTTTGTGAGTTAAGTATGCATACATTTATTACTCGGCTTGCTTGAGTTGTTGAAATAAAAAGAAAGCGCTACTAGTATGAACGTGCACACTAACTCCATTGAAATTCCTTTTCTCTTCCATATCCTGTGGCCTTTTTGTTATTCATAGACTTCATCACCAATTCGTCCATGTCCAACATACCAGCAGGAAACAACGATGGTAGTCGTGAATGAGAGAGAGATGCTGTATAGCTTACTGGAGAAAGGGAAAGAAAATGAAAAGGTCGCGGTAGGCTGTGGGAATGGTATAGGTTTGTTGAATAATGTAGCACAGTTAGTATGTCTGCTTTCATCTAACGAGGTAACGATACGTACGTATAAATAATGCATCACAAAACGCTAATTTTAGGAGCTATGCAATCAAGGTAGTGTAAGCAGACGGAGGCTTTATTCATATCAAATCACAAACAGGAAAAAAATTTTTTGATCCTTAGTGACTGTTAAAGAATGCAAAAAATTGACTTGATGTGGGGGACGTTCTTCGAAATGCATTTATAATAGAAGGAGCATCTAACGAGTTAACTAATTTCCGTGAATTATATATCTGCAAAATGTTTAATACAGCTTTGAAATCATTATGCAGTAATTTTACCTGCGGTGCACAGGCGAGAATCTTCATCGTAGCCGTCAGGGCAGTCTGGAGCACCATCACACAAATACTGGATGGAGATACACTTTCCTTTACCCTCCGGATGCGGACATTTGAATGGCTGGTATGGATGACAGTTTTCACCTTCAATAAGAACAAATTAATGAAAATATGAATAGAAGGAGAAATAATGTATTCATGATTAAGATTTTTTAAACTCAGAATTCAATTATGTATTCGCAACTCCACTACTCAAGAAACCAGTGGTGTCGTCAATTTGTCTACGTAGTTTGTATATTATTACGAGATAGGGTTCAGTTACGGTTGTCGTTTCACAATGTTTTGAAAGAAAATAACATAATTAGTTACTGTCGACAGTATAGGACATGCGTAAAATGTTAACTAAACAGATCGTATTGATGAGTATATACTGCTACATACAATATTATTATGTCAATACATACTGAAGTGTTAAATCTAGGACCATTTTAAGGAAAGTACATATATGTAATATATTATGCTATAATTTCTTCCCCTATGGCTATGGTTTACCCATATTATGCAACATGACCTGCTCACTTTGTTCGTGGATGGTTGGTGGTCTCCTTAAGTTAATGTGCCCTCATTTCCTTTCCTCTGTTTTCCTAACATGCTTTTATTTCATTAGCGTTATAATATTATTACTCGTTATATGCCGTGATCCTAACGATATAAGCGAGCAACTTACTTTTTTACATTTCCTGTCTAAATACGAACATAATACACATACATACTATTTTATTGAACATATTACATCCATGCCAGACTATCATACACACACTTTATTTAAAAATACTTAATTCCGTTTCCATCAGTGGCACTCAGTGGAAATCTCCGGCTTACGCTTTTAAAACACTTGCCAATGCCTTCCTTCTTTTTCCACTTGTATCGTATTCTTAACACACTTTAAAAAGTGATTGCGATTCGGTAAAGTAAATGAAAGTCATGCGTACATAAATGTTGAGAAGTAGCATATTTAAAAATGGAAAGTATATATGTACCTATGTTTCCGCCTACCAATCGGTGAAATAGTATGTAGAATATAAATTAGACCTAAACATGTACATATATAAGTAATGGCGTTTCCTGAACTTGTACTATATATTCCACATCGATAAAACAAACAGTGAACTTTCTCCAAGTCTATATTTATGTTTCTAACGAAGAAAAAGCATGTAGTAATAACTAAGTGAAAGTATACCGTGTAAAAGTAGGTAAGTGCACATCATCAGCCCATATATAGCGCTACCACCGCCACAAATACAGACAGTTTTCCATTTATGTTCGATAAAAGCAACAACTGAAAGAGAGAGGGTCTCGAACTTTTAGTCAACTTGTTTCCTACTATTTGTCTGGAGTTTTACATTACTGTCCAACAAGTATTTACTTTGCTTTGTTTGAGGAGCCCTCTTTCTCTGTATACATTAGTTATTGTTACAAGGTATTATATTCACATGGAACAAGTTAAGTAAGTCTTTCGACTCTCGACTTCCGTTAATGTAAAAGACATGTCGTTATATTTATAAAAGTACACCGTAAAAAATAAGAACAAGGTTCTTTTTGTAATCAAAAATATTTATATCAAATGTACTAGGAAAATAATACGAAGTATATGTTATTTATTTTTTAGGTAGCTCATTTTCAGAAGAGTATTTTCACTCTTAAGTAAATTGTATTTTATGTCGCATGTAGTGTGTGTATAGTCGTAGAAATATTATTATTATCAATATGAAATGTATTTATACGAAGAAGAAGAGTACTTATTTATTTCAGTCCAGTATAATTAGCAAAACATATTTTATGTATATTTTATATATGAATTAATTGCGTCCCTAACCTGAACTCACTTTGTGATGAATTGGATAATATCAAATTATTAATAATATAGCATTTTGATTATGTTAAGCTTTTATAAAGGAAATCCTTTCCAATTGCTTACGCTATTTCATTCTAATGAATCATCATAACCGTTAAACCGTTTCGAACCGTGCACGTCACAGTTTTAATGTCACCATTATGTACAAAATGAAGAAAAAGAACAAACAAATTCTATATCCAATTATGTTCACATGATCGAACTTTCTCTCCCGTCTGAAATATTGCGTTTAAATATTTGCATTTATTTTGCTGTATGCTCGATTTTGGTCGATCATAATACACTTTTCAGTCCAACTTCCGTTCACATTAACGATTGAAATTAGTTACATCACGTGATAAAAAAGTACTATAACGCGTGTCTGTAATAAAAGGGCATTGTGTAAACCTTAACAAGAGGACATAATGAATAAAACGTACATACATTTTCAAGTGCAAACAGTGGAGAAAAATAGACGCGTATTCAAAATGTAAAATGACTATAATATAATATTTGTCTTTCATTTTATTTGCTTTTTTATTGTTCCCAACTTTCTCCCGACACCTTAAACTTACTTTTTTAAGCATGTTGTAAAAAAACGCAATAAAATATATTATGCAGCTTACCTTCTCTTTTAGTTTTTTGCATGTCGTATAAACGCTGAAGATCAATTGAGTACACTGCTGATGAGCTGAAGGTGACGAAGAGAAGGGAAAGAATTGCACCACCTCCTAACATTTTGCCGATCATTCTCTTTAAACCGAAAGTTAACAAGTAAAATTTTCTGCCAAGGCAAAGATTAACAAAAGTGGAGTGACGATGACTCTGCGAGAAACAAGACGAACAAATAAAGAGTCCTTTCTTTTACAGTAAATTGTAATAACAAACACGAGCTTTCTCTTGAAATGTCAAAGCACAAAAAAGAAAGTCAACACTCCCCCTTCTTTATGTAGGGATATGTTGAAGTGGATTGGATATATAAATTTTTTTGCGAAAGTGGAAGTCGATTTCCTTTCCCCAGCAGTGTCTCAACTTTCCCCAATTCTTTTAAGGTAGGGTTGTTATTTCTTTTTGCAGAAATATTTTTCCAAATGGGCACTTTTTAAGTAGTTATATATATTTTAATTTAAAATGTTTACTTGTTGCTTTAAATCGTGCACTTGATTTTGTAGATGTGAATGCAATAATTATGCTTATAAGACGAAATATTTTCCAATTTTCAAAATATTATTCAGCACTTTTTTAAAGAGAAATAATATGTGTAGTCAGTTATTTTGGTATAATCCGCTAACTTTTCCTGATATGATTTCTTTTTATAGATATTTTTTCAAAAATTTAATTTGAATTCTAATATTCATAGAATCTCAATTACTTTTTTAGAGTGATGATATGACTCGGAATGATATGGTTTTCTGTTTCGTTACAATATGTGTGATATGCGTGTATATTCTCAGTAGCTTAATTTCAATTTCAATCAGTGACGCACACTATTTTTCTGAAGCTACTTTGAAAATAAATTAAATAATAATTATATTTTTTGTCTACAAAATATATTTTATGGATGGACACAGATTCTCTAAGTTTTGTTCACTGATTTACCCCCCGAAAGCACTAATTATTTTTTAAATTTTACGTGATATGATGATTATTTTTTAAGGATTTTAAGGAATTATGATTTTTGTAGAAAAGTTGGATTTAGTTTTTGTTCAGTTTACACAGTCATATAAACGGGATTATGTTTCCCCACAGACTGTTTAGGACCAGTTTACGTGATCAACTGAGAAAGCTAACTGGCGTTCGGTCTGCTATATACGCGTCCGTCAGGCAAGAAAAAAAAGCTCCAGCCATACGACCAGAGTCGTGTAATTGGAAGAAAGTAGAGCTGACTTGAGTGGGATAGATGGATGGTGAAAGCAAGCATGGAACGATGAGTATTTTATACCGTTTTGGATATCAAGTAGAAAGCTCCTAAAGCAACAAGGAGGCAACAGCTTGGATATGAGTTGGATGGGAGGAAGTAAAAGGATGGATCCCCGGCTTGAAGTAATGGCGTATATTGTATGTATGGGTTTTGGGTTGAGTATATATGTTGCTTTCAACTGGTTTTCATAGCTATTTATATGCACATTTATATAGAGTTTCAACAAAAACATAACTTTCATTCCACATCAATCAAGAGACGATTAAAATTATATGAAAATATAAATCGAAAAAATGCACTTAATTCAGTAAAAGATACTTGGAACAATGCACGGAATTAAGTACGATTAACTGACTGATGAAAATTTAGGATCAAAGTAATCATTTTTTGCTTTAAATATTCATATGTTTTCGCTGTTTAGTGCAAACAGCCTGTGGAACATGGGGAAACGAGCTGATCCATGAACTTGGCTTAAACACCTTTATAATTTACAACTAACTAATATACGTACAATATGGTGAAAATGCATGTTCAATCCTGGAATTCTAAAATTACAGTATAAATAAATGGCATTTGTCAGCTTTTAATCAAGTAAACTTAGCGGATCAATCCATGAAGGTTTATGTCACCCCTTTGGATTTGAAGGACATTTGGTGAAAAAGAAAGTTAAAAGTATTAAAAACTTTAAGGATAATATTACATAAGTACCCATGAAACTAAATATGTATGTATATGAAAAGTAGGAATTATACAGTGCCAACTTTCACTGCACGACAACAACGCAAAATAGCGTAAAGTGAAGACAGGATAATCAAGTTCCTTTCATATTTCTGCCCACGCAGTTAAAAAGAGCACAGGATTTAATATTGTTTTCAATGGGCATTGTGTATATATTTTAGCATTCCTTTTCAGTCTACTTGTATTGTAGAAGTCGGGGGTTGTTTAAGGGTTATTTTTCTCAACGGCCATCTACTGCAAGTCTATTAACTTTGGTAAAGTACGAATTACCTACTACTTGCTACCAAGTGACTATTATTGCTTTGCTCGACTGCGAATAAAAAAAGCTGAGTGTATAAATGGGAGTTTTCTAGCAAATAAACTGGGAAAAAGAACCTTCTAGTTTTGGCAACGCTATGGAAGTAGGTAGATGGCTTTCGCGCAGCCAAGTGTTCCAGAGCTTTGCGGGCTATCAGAAATGATGACGTCATGCATGGACTCACAGTTTATCTCATCATCGTGGAGCGGTAGGTACTGCAAATAACACCCACGCCTCCATGCTTCCTAGATACTGGTGGTGGGCTTAAGTGATCATCAACGCAGTGTCCATGCTATATAATTTGTAAAGTGTCTAATATTTATGATTGAAAGGTTTTTAAAATATTCGTTCTCGGTTTTTATTAATGGTCCAAATGCGTCCATGTTTTGGTAGAATATTTTTTTGACAATACTTTCAGTATGTACGACTTCAGTATGTTATTATAATATAATGTATAGTAAATGTATGTACGAAACAGTTTGTGAAGTAGTAAAGAGAAATTCATTCGTCACATTATTAATAATACGAACTTACAAATAACTTATTTTTATAGCTAGCAGTGTAGTAAGTTTACACATAATCATCTTTGTCTGGTTGATTACAAACGATTTTTAAATCAAGTACCATTATTAGAATTATAACTACCACTCAGCATCCCCGGTTGCCTTCTGAAACACGTAGTCCTTCCCATTAAGATTCATAATTCCATCCTTCAGATGAAACTTCCATTTGTTTCGTGTTCTCGTGATCTAAATTAATAAAGAATAAAGCAATGTTTAATTACGCATATTAGCAGAGTTTCTTCATGAAGGCTAAATAATAGGAGCATATTTTTAATTCTTTTGTGTACCTTATCAAACTGACAGACGACAACATTTTCAATATCATACAGCCTATCACTAGAACCTTCAGCGTCAGAAACATCATCATCAGAATTCAAAGGTTCCTGCAATTGAAAACCAATATTTAATATGGTGTACTCCGCTACTTACTTTCCATTGAAGTATACCGCAACTTTTTCTCAGTTTCTTCTCAAACACGAATTATTGTCAATGAAATTAAGCATGTACTGTTACATAAAGTAAACTCACTTCATCTTGTCCTTCTTCTTCTGGCTCTTCTTCCCTTTCGTCGTCTCTATCATCGGCATCATCATCGAGATCATCATCGTCGTCGTCATCCTAAATACACCAAACCAAAAATATCCCAATAATCACATTATACATTTTAAAATACAGTAATCATTACCGTGTAATGCTTAAAATAAAAATAGCACATACCTCATCTTCATCTTCACTAGAATCGCCTCCAGCGGCCTGACCATCGACTTGAACAAACGATGGATTATTTACAGATCCTGAGGGGGGTGCCTTCATATCTAAACCTGCATTTTGCAGAGCTTGGTTGACTTGTCCTTGCAGTGCGGAAGCAGCCATTTCAGTGGGCAGTGACAAAGTGGCCTGAATTGCTGGAAGAGAGAGGATGTCCTGGAAGAAAAACATACTTACAATTAGTTATAAGGTCTGAGAGGTATTATAGTAAAATTCTTTCGCAATTTCACTATATAATTAATTAATTTGATAATGAAAAACCCCATACTTGTAATTTATTGGTATGAATACACGATGCAGGCACATGGATAGTGATTTGACGCTGGAAACCTGGAGGATCGTTGGCTAACCTAGGCATCGTTATCTGTATAGGAACTTGAGCGTTTGGATCCGCTGGAAGAACTACTGGAGGTGGGATTTGCTGTTGGGTCTGAGATGCAGATGTAGTTGGTGGTGGAGCTACTGAATTTCCTTTTTTGTCGGCGTGACCATTTGTATCTTCTAAAATTTCAATATTCATGTGGCATTTATTAAACACAATTCAAAAACCAATGAGATGAAAACCAATATACATAAAGCAAAGCTGTTCTACATACGCGAAGTTGTAGAAGTTGTGCTTCCTCCAGTAGCACCTTGACCAGCATTTTCCGTTGAGCTATCAACCGCCTTTGTGCTGATAAGCTTAGATTCCCACAACATTCTTAACTCCTGAAGCACCTGTTCATCCACTCCTTCGTCAAGGAACGCTTCTCGTATTCCATTGACAACATCGTCGATTACACTTTGGTAAAGCTTGAACTGTATAGAATTCAGATAAAACACTTGATTAGAATACTTTTAAATAACAATCATTAGCTAACCAAATAAATGATGGAAATATCCGGTAGTGCAATTGTTTGGTCGATTGCAAAATGATAGCATTCATTCATCTTCACATAATTAAAGGATGCCGACACATGACAGTAGTTAAATATCTTTACGGCATAAAGAATGATATTTTTTAATGACAAACCATTGCAATTATAGACAGCAACAACAACCCAGAATTATATCATAATTACAATCGTTCGAAACTAAACTTTTTGCTATCGTCTGTCACGAAAGCAGTTAGTTCCAAAAGCTAATTAGTAAGCCAAAATACAAACAATTACATAATTTAATTTCCATCTACGAAACTTTACCGGAAAGATGCCATAAATTGCATACAAATATATTAATTTAATTAAAAAATTTGTGTTTTACTCACCACAGTTCCAATCGAACTCATTGTTCCGATTTTAATCTACTGACGACACTAGCGAACAATTAAAAACTACTCCTGATTCCAGTTAAAGGATTTTTAAATGAGATAACTAAAAATGAGAGCAATTCACAATTAAAACCACAATTAAATCAACCCTTCGTTTGGATTACACGTACAAAACAAGTAAACCAGCCCAAAAAAATTCATCATTAAACCTCACCAATTTAATTGCTCATTTAATATACCGCTCTCCTCCGCATTTAAAAACCTGCATTCACACTAACTATTTTAAACTCCCCCTTTAAACTAATTAGCTTAAACGCCGCACACAAACTTAATTAATTTTTTAGCAACTCATCTATACTTTAACGAATCCCTAACTTTTAACGATTGAACATTAAATATTTTCTACTTTAATTGCCTGTGTCTAAAATTTAATGATTGGTGCAATTAAAGTGTAAGGATTGTACTGTACAATACGGCTCTTTCCACCTCTCTCGCTATCTGTCACCTGTACAATTCCACTCTCCGCTCCGACCAAACTACTCTGCATGCATTGCATTTTGATGTGCTCCTCTCACTCTTCTTGTGTAAGCACAAGCCTGAAAAGCTGTTGAGAAAAAAATCGGACGGACAAACGAAAGTAGCAAAGTAGCGCCCACAAAAAAACCCCCAAAAAAGTGTGAATTTTCTTGTAACGGGACAGGGAGGGACAAAAGAGGCAGCTGCTTTCAATTAAGGTGGGTTTTAACATGACGTATATTAAAGGGGAGGAGCAAGCTTTTACATTACGTATATTAGAGGGGAGGAGCTAGCTTTTACATTGCGGATATTAGAGGGGAGGGGCTAAATTTAACATTAAGTGTATTATGTTGCCTCCATGCCTCCCCCTCTGGCTATACCACTGTTGAATTCAATTAGCAAGTTTTGGGATTTAAAACTTCGTTTCGTTTGCTTTTACCTGTTATACTACTTCTGCTACAACACAATAAGTTTATATTGTGCACTGGTAAAAGTAAAATAAAAAGTGGTATTTTTTTTAATAGAACCGTTTTATGGATGGATGAGACGGACAGACAGTGCAGTTGTAACCATAAAATGATGGATGTCGACCATCATCATAATATTTATTCATTTCATATTGAGCGTGTATAGAGTTAGTAGCAGAAGTGATATACATAGTGTTGCCAAAAATATACATTTTGAGAAGAAGAGATGTAATGTAATTGGTCATGTTAATCTAAAGCAAGCAGGTTAGATGCCGTATGTGCAGCTTGCTAGAAAAGAGAGAAGCATGAATGTTTGGTAAACTTGCTTCACACACAGAGCGAGCAACAACAACAGAGGACAAAAAAACAGAGAGCTGACAACGTGACAGACAGACACTTAGCATCTCTCTCTCCGCATCTGGCACAATATTATAATTAGCACAATAAATTGTATGTTAATCACGTACCATTTATGTACCATGTTTGTTCCAGAAAAAGAATAATAATATGACTGAAATGAATGAATATTTAAATATGTTTATTGAAAACACATCAAATTATGTGTCTGTCCGTCCATTTTATCTGTCAATTTGCGACTCCGGTCCGGTAACTACATATCATCAAACTACCCGGGTTTTTAACAATGAGATGCCCAAAGACGGTTAATGATTGTTTAAACCAAGACGCCCAAATGACCTCTCTGACAAAATGAAATGAATCTGTCTGTCCCTCTTAAAATCCTCTAATCCATTCATTTTAATCCATTCATCCTCTAAAACGCTGATATAACCTCAATAATTAACAAAAATACTTAAAAATTAAGCTTTCTTTGAAAAATAAGCAGAAAGAACAGTTTTACGATTACGAAAGTTGGAAAGCAGTTGGGACGATTGCGTCGTGGTTTTTTGATAAAAGTGCATGCACAAGCCCACGAGTGTTTGTTTCATGCAGCTTGCCTGGCAGCGAGGAAGGCCATTGTAAACAAACAGCTGATTCAGTAAAGCTGTTCGTTTGGTTGGTGAGAAGTGAACGGACGGATCCCCGATTTTAATTGACTTTGTTTTTTGGATTTCTTCAGAGTTTACAGGAAAGCGACAATTAAAACTGGAAGTGTGAACGGCAGGTAATTAGGTGGTATAATTAAGTAGTATAGTTAATTAGGTCAATTAGATTTTTATTATTGGAGGAATTGTATGACAAAAATGTGAAATTTTATGGTGTGCTGCGTATTTATTTATTTTTCAGGTTTGATATGGTTGATTGGAGAGAAGAGCGTTAAATGATGGAAAGGGAATATGTTCCAAGGCGTTTTGGAACTGACTAAGCTGTTGGAAATACTGGTGATTTGTAATTGATTGCGGACGTGTAATTTTGTTATATAAACTGGAGTGAGCGGATTATATTTTATAGGAATGAGGTGTTGTATCATTTGAAATTACATACATGAGGTGGATTAGTGGTAAATGATGTGAATTTGATTCAGAATTATAGTCTTTTTAGTCATAATTTGGGAGGAATGCGAAGAATTTAAGTACAGACTATACAAGTTGTCAAGATTTTATGTGCGCTAAATAGCGTCAAATGTCAGAATGTCATCGTCTTCAAACATGGAAGAAAACAGGGATTTGAAATCAGAAAAAGAAGGAGCTATGGCGGACAAGAAGAAAGAAGCTGCTAAATGTGACAGTCGAAGAAAGTCCACAAGAGGGGACTTCAGCAGCGTCTAGTTTACCTTCCGAACCTTGCACGAGTACTGCCAGTGTAACTGATTCTGGTGTCTGTACTCTGTCTCCGATTGCGTCCCCTTCGTGTAGTAGCGGTAATGATGCGCCTGCTGCGACTGAATTCGAAATCAAAAGGATAAATTGTACCAAGCGTAATTACAGAAGTAACCAGGTCTTAGAAAACAGCGAGGATAGCAATGATCCACCAGAGAGTCTACCTGTTACCTTGTTGAAGGAACCGGGTGGAGAGGTTTCTGTGCCAGATGAAGGAGAGGCAAGTGCTGTGTTGCCTGATGGGGCTAATAACGAGGAAGGAAGTAGAGACGAAGGCGCTAGAAATGACAATAATGAGGCTGGTGATCAAGAGGATGATGTTGAGTTGAGGTATGTTTCAGAGTCTGATTCTTCTGATTCATCTCTACATTTAATGGATGAAGATGAGGCAGAGCAGGAGTCTTCTTCTGAGTCATCAGATTGCATATTAGACGATTTGGAAGATCGCCCAAGTAAGTAGTTTTTTATTTTACACTTTTTTATTCTGATTTCTAATTAGGTTACCAACAAGGTATTTATTTATGTTTAAATTATTTAGGTGTTAAGGGAAAACCGGAACCCGAATCCAACCCTGAGTCGCAGGAGTCCTCCCCGAAAAAGAAAAAGTTAGATTCAAAACCAAGCCAAGAGTTGCCCCAAGTACTTAAAAAGCCGAAGCCCAAACATTCATGGAATGGACCACGAGAATTGCTAAATCGTGAATTAGGGTACCGAGGGAAAATGCAACCTCAAACAGCCGAAGTGTTTCGCTCAAGATTTTATGGATCCCTGTTTTCAGCTGAGCGGTTGGAACTTATGAAGAAGCTTGATGGTCATAATGGTTGTGTTAATTGCTTGAATTTTAACTATGCTGGAACTAAACTAGCCAGTGGTTCTGATGATCTCACGATTAAAATTTGGAATTATGGGTTGGGAAAGCTGCTAACATCATTTCAGTCAGGACATCGCGCAAACGTCTTTCAGGTTTGCTAAATATTACAACTAAGCGTTTACTATTAACTATTACTGTGGAATGTACGCTTTATAAAATATTTTTATTTATTCATTTTTACAGGCGAAATTTTTACCACTGATTGGATTAGACAATATGATAGTATCTTGTGCTCGAGATAATCAAGTGAGACTCAATGAGTTAGATGCTACAGGGGAGGTGGCTGCATCTCGAAAGCTAGCGCAACACAGGGGACCTGCTCATAAATTATCCGTTCATCCTGAAAGTCCTCAAGTTATTCTCAGTTGTGGCGAGGACTCTGTTGTATACAGCATTGACATTCGAGAAGAGAAACCTCAGAGGTACTTATTTAATTGTATGACAATTTACCTTCTAAATACAAACAAACAATATTGTTGTACTAACACAACCTTGTATGTTCCAAAATAGGCTAGTGAGTGTTCGAGAGAAAAACCGTAAAGTAGCGTTATACAGCATCCATTCTAATCCACTTGCTTCGTACGAATTTTGCGTCTCTGGACGAGATGAGTACCTTAGGATCTATGATGCTCGAAAGCTTTCGACTTCAACAGTATCCGTATCACAAAATGAAAGTGCTGACTCAAGCCCTGATGAAAACACCCCACCTTCATTAAAGAGGTTTTGTCCACAACACTTGGTGGACTCTCGAGCAAAGGCGCATGTCACAGCAGCTGTGTACAATTACAATGGAAAAGAAATACTGGGATCCTACAATGATGAGAACATTTATTTGTTCGACGCCTCGCATTCTGATATGGCTGATTGTATCAAAGTTTACGAAGGTCATCGAAATAGTGCTACAGGTAAGGTGCCACACTGTTGAGAAAGCGGTTATTAACAATCCAATGACTTCTTCATACCATTAGGATTTTAAATATTATGTTCTTGTTATTTGATCAGTGAAAGGAGTCAACTTTTTTGGAGATCGCAGCCAATTTGTGATCACGGGATCTGACTGTGGTCATATATTTATTTTTGATAAAGAAACGGAAAGCATCGTTAACTTTTTCAGAGGCGATGAAAACGGAGTGGTAAGTGAT
>JAHZMV010005300.1:40679-63381 GCA_027743765.1 Coecobrya sp. COE2 | reverse complement strand
TGATGATGATGAGTGGGCTTTCTTCTTGTTGTAACCTGTTGTTATTTTTGGCGGAGAAAACTTGACACGAAAAAATAAAAGGGAAATGAGGAGTGAAGGAAAGAGAAGATAAAAAAAGCAGACGACACACTGTCTGTCGGTTGGACGCACACAAAACAAGTCACGGGAATAATGGTGAAGCCTGAGCGAAAGACAACTGGCTTCTGTCAGCTTAGGAAAGTGTGCAGAACGTTTACTTTCTCTCTTTCTCTCCCTATCTGAGTGAGAGAGAGGAGGCCCACACAAACATACGGAAAGCTACAGATGTATGGGATGATCACTCAGCAAACTGAACTAATAAGCAAAAAGCTAAGGAAAATAGCAGGACAGCTAGTTAGAGTGTTACGTGTGCATTATTATGATTATTATGTAAACGGAAAGTTGAAAGTATACCTACCTACTTGCTTGTTAACCGTATATGAAGGTAAAAAGTGTCAATGTAAAAATAAATGTTGAGATTCCGAATGACCCCGAGGATTGAACATGAATGGATATCACTTACATTTTTGTTTTATTTATCTTCAAATGTGGCTTCTGATATAACCATAATTATTTTAGCCTAGAGGCTTATAGTGGATTTTTGGATTGGAATCGGAAAACCATACATTTTTATTAGACGTATTGAAATAAATTGATTCACAACAAGCAGTCATCATTGTTTACTCGGTACATTTGTCAGATTCCAGAAAATATTATATGATATTGCTACACTGCATATTTTAGTACTAAATTGCAAAAACGCAACGTAATCTGTGTATTTATTTGTTGTGTATCATCAAGTAGATTTATCCAGAAGAACCGTAACTTCCAGTTTTACGGGTGCCCCCAATAAATTCTTGAACTTCTGGAATCTCAAACACTCGATCTTTCAGATCCGCCAATGCCGGGAAATCTGCACGAATTTCACATGGAAAAAATGATCATATTAAATTAAATGGACAAAATTCATTGAATAAATATACATATAACGGAAATATGGGAGCATTTCCCAAGAATAAAAAGCAACTTTATAAAAACATACCCGCCAGTATGTCAGGATTGACATTATCTTCACTCACATCCAGAAAGTTGGCCAAGGCCAGATCTGCATATGTCATGGTGGTCCCTGCAATCCAATCCTTAAACAAATGATAAATTTACAAAAAACTTTTATGAAAATTCCCATTTTCTTAAATCTTTCATACGTTCATTATATACGTTCAAGTGAGATATCTCCATTTACCCCCTCGCTGTCCATAAGCATTGCATTGAAGCGACTTAAATACTTTGGAAAGTGGATTTGAAGCAGGTGCTTTCTCATTAAAGCTTTCTTTGCTAAACTAGGCTCGTTTCTGAAGTCACGGAAAACTGTGGAAAATCGGAAATCAAAAGTCAGAAACCAAACATTTTGATTTGGTCCGTAGTTTAATGGCTTGAAAATAAAGGCTTAATTACTTACCCGTGTGCCGAACAATATCGGGCGTCTTTGTGGTGAACGAATCTTTATACGCCACCGCACACAACCTCATGTCATACACGAGTTCACACACCTCGTCCGCACGAGCAGTTTCCATTTCGTTGTTTCCGTTGAATCCCAATTGACGTGCGACATAGCGCATCACGGAGTGAACCTGGGTGAGCTCAATCTTTTCGTCAATGTAGAGGATGGGTAGTTGTCCGATTTGCTTGTCGAAACGGTCCCTTTCGTCTTTCCAATCGTCCAGGCTAATTCTTTCGTCAGTAAAGTCCACCTTAGCAATCTTGAACATCCAACGAACAGGTTCAGCAAGACCACGAATGTCGAAGTAGACGAGACGGTAGCGTCGTTCCATGTTGTGCGATTATTATTGAATGCTTGATTTTCCCTTACGAACAGTTTTCTTTTTCAGAGCAGCTCCACTTCCAGTTTGAGATTTACTGGAAACATGACAATTTCCAAGAGCTTTTATACTCTCCTGCTGCTGCTCTGTTTGCTGGAAGCGGAAATGACAAGCTTTGAAATGAACTAATCAAATTATTTAAACTTTCGCAACCGACGGCATTTGATAAGATAAGTATTATCAAGTAATTATCGTAATAGATAGAGAAAGACCTAGAATGAATGATTTTGACAAAATCATGTGCACATTTCTCACATGATTATGAAAGCAGCTACAATAATTTCAGATAACCAATTTCTGAACACTTATCCTTTTTGATTGATTCAGACATCATTTTGATGGATAACTTCCATTACATTTATTGCACTATTGTGACTTTGACATTTTCAAGCAATTGTGATATATTAAGCTGTATGTAATCCATAAACACGGAAATGCTATCGAAGTATGTATGTGTGTTATATTGTGCAAACTTACTTAGAATGAATGACTTTTTATATTACAATGTCCAATAGATTGAATGGAGCTCATGATTCAGGAAAAACTTAACGAAAAACAAGAGGACGGTTACATTTTTAAAAACAACTTCCTTACCTTGAATACCAATAATTTTCTTAAAAGCATAATATGAATTAGGTGCGCAATTTTTTGAGTACATACATCTATTATATTATTGATGCGATTAAGTATGTACATTTCAATGGCCACGTAATACAAAGAACAAGCTTGATTAGGTATATCATTTCTTCGAGCCTTTGTAATCCCGGAATTTATTGCTTTATTTTATTATATTATCGATATGTAAATTATAATGCACGAATTACAGGATACTAACACGCATATATAATACAATTACCTAATAAAATTATCTTGCCGTTTAATAATGACGCTTCCTAATTACTCGTCAGTGTATCTTCGGTTGATAGATAACATTAAAATGCATATTATTGTGATTCCGAATGAATGCGTTGTAACGGCAGGAAACCTTCATTTAGCCAGCGCTGGAGATTGCTGTTCGCTTCTCTGCTACATACTGGGCAATTTCAGGAATATCAAATATCTCTTCCTTGAGCGCCTTTAAGGTTTCATAATCCCGCAGTATGTCTGGGTTAACATTTTCCTCGCAAACATCTAAAGAGAAATCAGTAAAATAATTTCAACACTGCCTAAAAGTTTGCCATTTAATGAAATTCGTTACAAAATACCCAAAAAGTTAGCCAAAGCAAAATCAGCATAAGTGAGATTAGGTCCAGCAATATATTCGCCACCAGAGTCCTCAAGGAACATTGCAAACTTTTTCAGATAAAGAGGAAACGTGTCCTGGATTAGTCGTTTACGCATTAAAACCTTTTTTGACATATTCTTTTCATCCTTAAAGTCCCTGTTTAGTCAAAAGGTCAAAATTAACTTTCTTTTCAGCCTCATCTTTTGTGAAATCGTTTACGTCAGGAAATAAAATAGGTACCTGAATATAGTGTGCCGTACGATGTCAGGATACTTTGTGGTGTAGCAGTCCTTATTGTCTACAGCAAAGAGACGAAGTTCGTACACCATTTCCGCCACCTCATCTGCCTTAGCCCGTTCCATTTCTGTTTGGCCAATGAACCCCAATTCTTTTGCCACAAACCGCGTTACAGTATGCACTTGGGTAAGCTCAGTTCTACCGTCAATGTAGAGAATGGGAAGCTGGCCCACTTGCTTTCCAAAACCTGAAGAAACATTTCACATGTCAAAAGTCACATCACCCCGAAACCAAAGATATATATCTTTTAAGTCTTTTATTACGGCTCTTTTCCTCCTCCCAGTCATTCAGTTCTATTCTTTCGTCTTCGAATCTACAAATAAGAACGAGAAAAAATATAATCCAAGTTAAATGTGTAAACAATAAAGTTTAAACAGTAAAAAAAAGTAAAAATTCTTTTAATGTTAAATCTTACTCAACGCCTCGCATTTTGAACATCCAGCGAATAGGTTCTGCCAGTCCACGAAGGTTAAAATAGACCAGCCTGTATTTCCTTTCCATTTTTCTTTTCTGGTTTAGCTTTCTCTGGAAACTTTCACCGGAAATATTGCTTCTGGCAATTTCTTTGCTTTCTCTTTCACTCTTTCTGGTAATCTCTCTTTTTGTCCACTCTTTCACAAGATGATCTTTTCTGTGTCACGATGCAGTAAATTCTGTGAATAGCTAGAGTTTCAGCGTCTTTTTATATATGGTTGATGATGTTTGTGAGTAAACAGAGGAAGGATTATGCATGCATTGTTAATCTGGGATAATAATAGCATTATTAAATGTCAAATGTATTCGTAGAATGAAGATAAATGTGTATCATCCCCAAAGATTTCCTAATCCCCCGTATATGTCGTCATTCATGCTATTGTGTAAAAAGTTTGGTTTTATACACAAAACATTATTATCTTGTGATGGCATAAGTATTATATTTGCCACGTGCATCTTTTATTTCGTAGAAAATAACAAAAATATCATAAAATTAATTATAATAATGATAATCGTCATTGTTTTCTATTTTTAGACATCTTTGTTGTCCAACACTTGGATTTTCTCGGTGGCAGTAATCCCCTCAGCGCTTAGTCTGTTGAGCATTGGTCTATAGATTTCCGGGGTTAGTGGATACACCATGCCCCGACTTTGTATTTCTCCATCCAGCACCATCTTGGCTGCAATGGCAGCAGGATAGCCCACAGTTTTCGCCATAGCAGACACATAATCTGCGTCACTACCAGCTCCATAAACGACCAGGTTGATTCCTCTGAATTCTCTTTTGCCATCGGGCCATCGTGCCATTATCTCGTGCCTCAATACAACCAAATCTCGCTCTCCCTTGTCTGCATTGCGAAATAAGTTATTTTTATTTATCAACAAAACAAACTCATCAATAACAACCAGTCATAATAAGATTATGAAGTATTATGCGTGGGTGTGTCTAATTTTAGACGCTTACCAAATGCCAGTCGCTTGTTCAGGAAATGACTAATAGTATCAATAGGCGTTCCTTGTTTCACCACTGGGATGTCATCCAGTAATCCCAACTCCTCCAAGCCTTCCAGAACAATCCTATCTCCGTGCAGTTCCCGCAGCACGAGATTTTTTAAATTGTCATAAAATATGTTGCTATCCACTTGACCCAGCAAGCTGCAAATGAATTGCCTCCAGGAAATTTCTGGTCCTTTCGGGTGAAGAGCAGGATGAGGATTGGGATCAATTAACCCCAATTTAATTATTCCTTTCATCATGTTGGAAAATCCACTATAGCGGAGGGTTCCTCTGAGGACGGTATGTGCTTCAGGAATTTTGTAGAGGCTCTTGTAAGCCAGTGAATCCCTATTAGCATAGCCTTCCAATGCAAATCCAGGGAGAAAGTCGATTTTATGCACATTTTCCTCTTCGCTCACAAGGCTACCTCCAGGGCTCACCTCGATCACCTCATTCCCTTGCAAATACTTTGCACCACTGAGGCAGTTCAAGAGAACGCCACGAGGATTCCATGAAAACTTGTAGCGGAGGGGATTGTCGGAGCATTCGGGTGCAGGAAGCCCACCACAGTAGGACACAAACGACTCTACCTTTCCGCCGTGACTGTGAATCTCATCAAAAGTTTCTACTGCTAGCAAGTGGTCAATTCCGGGGTCGAGACCCACTTCATTTACAATACTAATCCCTGCATCTCTGGCAGCTTCATGGAGCTCTTGTAATTGCGGGCTACAATAAGATGCTGTCACCATGTTTGTTTTGTGTTTTATGCATTCTGACGCAATTTGAGCGTGAAGGGAATAAGGAAGTAAGGAAATAACAACGTCCGTTTGCGAAATCAGCTTCTCGAGTAGATCTGGTCTTCCAATTACGTCCAGTAGAATGGGTTCCACGTTGGAGTGCTTTGAAGCAAGGACATCGGCTTCATCCTTAAGTGCACTTGCTACCATTACAGATACCTCGTTTTCTTCTCGGGCCAAGTACTCAACCAAAGGGCTACTGACATAGCCAGCACCCAGCACCAATGCACGCTTTCTTTGTTGTCCTTCTGCAACCGTACCTTGTTCAGCTAGTTCAGCTACTTTATGCTTTGTTCGGTTTCTTTGCCTTAGCTCGGCAATGTACTCAAAGTTGGGAGTCAGGCTGCCATTGCTGGCAATTATGGCTCCACCGATAGCCTGAGAAAAATCGGCGGGATCGAATGGCTTAAGGGCGTCGCTTTGTAGGATTTCTGGAATGTATGGGAAGAGAAGTTCTCCGAAAAAGTCTGTACTTTCTCTGGGTAATTGGGTAGGCATGTTGTCAATGCTGCAGACAAGGACTCCGGGACCCTTGAAACTCGTTACGTCTTTATTCCTGTGAAAACGATTACATAGCAATGTTGAGTTGAATGTATACTTATGCGAAAGAAAATATTTGTATAAACCCAAAGTATTTATGAAATATTTACCTATTTTTTAAAAAACAATTTTATATGCTATATATTTTTATCATTCATGCAAGTTTAGTGTTTAATCCATATAGTTTACCATGAATGGTGTATGATGACCTAACGCAAGTAATCGTAATCCCAGCCCATGCAAAATGTTAATCATTCCAGCTACTCCAGCATACTTGCCAAAAGCCACCACCCGAAATCCATCATCGTCACACATGCGCTCGTAATCCAACAGTCGAATATTTTTCTCCAGGATCGCATCCAATAAAGGCATATTCGCTTCCTGGGCTTTGATCGTGTGAGAAAAGAAACAATAAGTTTTTTCTTTAATCAACGAGTCAATCGGAACTTGCTTCACCCCGCATATCACATCAGCGTCAGAAAGGTCCTCCTGAATAATTGCACCAGCCTGAGTGTACGCCTGCATGGGATAAGCTCTTCGATTGCTGGGCTGTACCAAAACGCGACAACCTTTTTTCACCAACATTTTCACATGTTGAGGGGCTAAAGGAGCTCTCCTTTCCCAAACGCTTTGTTCCTCGCGACGTATGCCGATACATTTTCCACGAATATCAAATTTTGGCTTTTTGATAGTAGGACGGAGTTCCTTGATGGGTGGGACTTCCAGTTCCTCCGCTTTATTTTTGGAAGCACTGGTAGTACAGAATTTACTGGCATGGGATGCTACAACCACGCTGTTTGGTTTATGCAGATATTTCCAAGACGGTTTTAGCAGTCTGCCATATTGACGAGCCGAGATTAACAATTTATCAATCATTTTGCCGCTTGACACTGATAAACAGTATTAAGTAGGCAATGCGGCAACAACGGTTTTAATCCGTCACTTTCACTTTTTTTTAGGAAAAAAGCTGAAGACAAGGAAAAATTTCAAAGACAATTTCACTGACCTGTCATGGTCTCAAGCGTCATACAAGGAATAAAATGAAATGTACTTGAACTCACGCTTCAAGAACATTTCCATGCGTTATGAAAAGAATTGTGAGTAAGTCACGTAATCTCGATGTACAATTTCTTCTGGTTAAAAAATAAATTATGCAAGAACCTACTTCTCGGTTTCTTCCTACTGATTAAGAAATCGTCTTTTAATCAAAAATAAAATTTTGATAGCTGACCGACAGATAACCCTGAAGAAAACCTGTTCTGTCTTTTGTGGTATGTAACCACTTGGGACACCGCTTTGGTGGAAAGCAGATAATTACTTGCGAATGATATGAAATATATGTAAGTAACTTGGTCAATAGGTTGCTTCATTATATATACCGATTTAGTACAACTATTATATTTAATGCTCGTCGGTAATATGCATTCAAGTAAAATAAATGGAAAATTGTACAACAGGTTATGTTATTGACAACTCCTTAAAAATTGTGATACTTGATCCATTTTCGTCATAATTCACATGAATAACTTCTTGGTGTACAGATTTTTGTCAAAAAGTTTCTCTTGATTTGCTTTAGATTCAGATGTTTTTTTTATATTAAAAGAATATATGACACTACGCAGGATCTTAATTTTACGTAAACTTGACATTCCAGAATGGATGGCATGGTATAAAATGAAATAGCTGATGTATCAATGTACTTTTTGGTCATAGTGGGTCGCGTTACACGAAACACACGTCATTTTGATTATAATATGACACGAGGCTTTATTACATATTATTACATTTTAAATATAAATTCGTCTTGTATAGTTTAGTAGCATCCGAAAACTGAAAATTGTACTTAAGTAATATCATTGAATATTTTTGCAGTAATTAAAAACAAATATATTTATGTTTATGATGACTGTTTCAATAAAACGATCAGTTTACAGGTGGCTCAGCTTTGCAAATTGTACGCTGAAATTGTAACGGTTTAATTCTATGATATGTGTCAGAGGAAGACCTGATGTGAAGTTTGTAATCTTTTCAAGTATGTATGAGTTTCTCTGATGAGAATAATAACAATAATGTAAGTACATCTAATCTACAATTAGCGTCTTTCGGGATCCTATATACTAAACATCTTACAGAATAACTGTAATTACTAAAGTAGTAAATAAGCACTACAATCTATGTCATATAAATTATCTAGTAATTAAAAGTTTACCCGGAAATAAGGTGATAGCAGTCTATTGTCTACAATAGAAATGCAATCTGTAAATGCTAATACTAATTACATCTGCTATAAACATTTAGCAACATTACCTGAACTTGAAAGAAAAATATCTGATGACGACTAGCAAAACTAATTTCTTCAATTTAACGAATCCCTACATTTCACTAACAGTTAAAATTTAGAATTTGGCGTTTTCCTTGCGTCATGGCTAGCTTCATTGTCGCTATTCCCCTTCTTTTTTTCGGTCATCAGTGAAATGTACTTCACTTTCCTTGTGTACTGTCTTGGGATGAAAGCCGCCAACACGAGATGTGTAATGAAAGCCGTTAATCCCCACAACTGGATACCAAAGAGTCGTTCACTAATCTCATGCATATTTTGGTACGTCGGAAGGGTAAAGCCAGCCCCACCAAGTCTTTTCGGAGGCTTCATCTCCCCCCAATATTCTGGATTACAAAGGTGCTCCAGGGGTATCACAAAAGCATGATCTACCTCTGCCGGATTAATCTCTAGAGTTTCTGCATTCACTGGACCACTCTTTATGAAGCCAACCACTGGTACTACTCCCATCTTTGTGGAAACTGTAGGAAGTGCCCGGCACGTTGTCCAAATGTCTACATCCTCCCTTTTGATTCCCAGTTCTTCTTCAGTTTCACGAAGGGCCGTTACTACAGGGTCATTATTGTCTTGTGGTTCATCCGTTCCACCTATAAATATCAAAAGAATGAAATAAAGTTCACACACCCATGACCATATACTTATTTTTAACGCAGCATTGTCTTAATACTTACCAGGAAACGATATTTCGCCTTTATGCGAGCTTAAATTTTCCGACCTTAAATTGCACAGCAATCCAGGTCGCCCTTTCATATCATAACAAAACGGAACTAAAACGGCGGCTTGTTTCTCAGCATTTGCGGAAGTAAATGAAGAATTATCCCGGTCAGTAACAAGTAAATCGATTGTCCTCCTTTTATTTTCTTCCGAGAAAATTCCATCCCATTCACCCGGCTCTGAAGAAGACATTGCTAAAGGAGAAGGTCCTGGAGAATTACTGGAGGTTCCTGGCCAGACGCCACTCATCTTGAGGTGAAGTTTACTACGAGAGGTCAACTGGAAACGTCGACATGCAGTAATCATAGTTATAAATAACCTCTTCCACCAAAATATTGAGCTTTCTTTCTATATACCCGATATAAGCTTTTACTAACTTTGTAATCTATTCTTATCCATTATTTAATTAATTTCAGGTTAATTAGCTTACAAGCTGACTCACTTCTAAAGGAACGTCAGTAAATTAAGAAAAGCGATAAGTGCTAAAGTGTTCGGAAAATCAGATGATCTTACACGTTTATCAGCTGTTGTATTTGTACAGCAACATGCTCACTTGGTCGTATCCAAACTCCTTTATAGAGGCGTGCATGGGAAGTGTTTTTTAGCCTCTCATCGCAATCTCCTTATAGTGGTGCTAAGATTAGAACAAAGCGACAAAGCTAATTAACTTAATCAAAAAAGTTAATGACAACACTTCAATTTAACTAGAATACTGAAACTATGATGTATTAAAAAATGTATTAATACTAGTAAATACAAAAATTTAGATGAATTTAATACTGTCTTGATTATTTACAAGAGTTAATTGTAAAAAAAATTATGCATTTTAATGACGAGGTGAATATGGTGTGCGAATAGTGATAAACTGGTGCCTTTTGTAGTTACTGGATGATAGTTAATTATAATTATGACATAATTATTATGTATAATAGTATGTAGTCTCATTTTACCCCCAGAGGAAGTCACTTTCAGAAAATACACTATGTAGTACATACTTTGTAGAAAAACGCCAACAAAGTACGTCTAACTCTAAAAAATATATACTAATTAGTTTAAATAATTACTTTGCATTGGAAAATGAGATAAAATCGGACTGATTTTAGAATTTATGCAAATTTCAATGTTCTATCAAGGTTTACCAGATTTCAGTGGAGTCCTCCCTTCAAAAAAAACGATATGAATATATGTAATTAAATTAAGTATGGAAAAAAATATCAGTTGAGCCCAACTAAGAAAACCATAAAATATCCTTGTTGCGCATATTCCTTGTAGTTATTTCTTCAGCGCCTTATATCCTCTCTACTAAAGAATCTCTACTGGCTTTTACCTGTTTTGCATATTATATGAACAGCCGGCTCTGATTTGGCTACCAATTGACTGACAAATAATATACATAATGATGATGACAAATCTAATGAATACATGCACTACATCATCGACTCAAAAACACATCTAGACACTAGCACAGTGATAATATTAGCAAGCAATATATTATTATAGTCGCGTTGTGAATTATCTCTTTCTTCAAGACAGTTTCTTGTCTTGTCTCCCTCCACACAAAATTATTCCTTCCTTCTCAGCATCTCTGGTTCCTTTACCCATCCAAATCCAACCATACATAAACTTCAACCAAGCTCTCGTAGGTAATGCACCTCTTTAATTTCATAAACAACAAAAATATGTGCAACGCTGTACAGTATTTATAGACTAGCACTAGAGACTCGTGTCGCAACTGAGAAATATGTAAATAGAAAAAGTATTTTTTTGGAAAGATCGAATCGCTGGATGCTCGTATTTTATTGGTTGACCACTGGCTCGACTTCTCCAGCAGATTGTGAGGCTGAAGGGTCCAGTGGGGAATCGAGGTTGGGCTACACACGCTCATTCAACTAGTGCAACTAGAGAAGTGCTTGAGAATTTACGAAACTAATTATGGAGATAGGCTGTGTGTGTGAGCTGAAAGTTAAATATTGCTTTAATGGGTCATTATAGTTGTTTATGGAGTAGTGTAGTTAATTTAAATACTAAACAGGCAGTCTAGTCAGTTAGCGCTTTAATTGAGTAATCATTGGAATAGGAAGATTAGCTGAATTTAGTTAGGTAAGTTAGGTTAGACTGAAGAGTAAGTGCTGTTGCGGTGCAGTTTGGAGGTTTTAAGGTCAACATGCTTCCGAATCCGATGCACAAATTTCGCGAGGCGGAACAGACTACGGGTAATATAATATTTTGGATTTTATTTGTTTTTATTAATTGACAATTGTTCACTTTTTCAAAGAAATCATAAGCTGGATTTGAGTTCAAATTGGCGAAAGCCCAGTTGGTTAGGAATTTTTCTTTAAGAAAACCTAGTACAAAAGTACGAATTGAAAGACTTTTAGGCGTCTCTGCTACGTTTTTAGATAGTAGCAGTAGATTATGATTATGACGTAATGTAATAATATATGAATGTATTTATTATTTAAGTGTTACAAAATTGGTTCAGATAAGCTTGATGATGAGACTAACTTGTGATGTGTAATTTATTAATTTTAAAATAGGTGTTCCAGCGACAGCGATGACTTGTCATTCACAGTCTCAAAGAGGAACCAACCTCATCCTAGAATTACGAGGGTTTAAATCTTATCTGAAAACAAGACTGAAATACATCCTCAAAGTTGGAAGGTCACTAGAACTTCGCGATGAAGTAGACGACATTCGTTTTTATCTAGATGTTATGTCTGACTCTACTGCTGACGAGTAAGTTAATAAATAGAACTATACAAATGAATAATGCATCAAGTATTTTTATTTTTAGTAACTAGCCAGATTATTGATCAATACGTTTTGTATTCTGCGTTTATAGAACTCATGGCGTGGACGGATTACAAGGATTTATCAGTAAGCTTCATGAAATGCAATACCGAAACCCGTTACCAGATTCAAGGGAACTTAAAAAGTTACTGAAGGAGGACCCATCTGATAAAGATGACACTGCGTCGACTGTTTCCGGAGCCACGGCAGATGAAGACGATCCAGAAGAACCATGGAGCTCTTACAATGACGAGTCTGTAGCAGGTGCCATACTTAGGAGGACTCGTAACTCGTTCGAAGAACGGCACATCCTTGAATCGCTGAGAAAAGCTGAAGACACTGAAAATGGAAAGTGCGATTGGTGGTCAGAGGTCTCAGCTTCATTCACATCCAATTCAGAACAATGTACTAAAGGAACGGAGCAACAGCCTTCGTGCACAACTGCACATAACTATAATGAAGTTGCTTGGCTTCGTGAAGTACAACCTGACATAATTTCTGTGGCTGGATTGTCAGATCTAGTAGAACGAAGGGAGAGGAATGCAGCGACTATGTTAATGGACCCAAGAAACAGACCCATTCCGTTACAGACGAGGCCCGCACAACAGCAACAAACCCAACAACCCGTAACGGCTTATGGCGCTCAATATTCTCAGCAGTCCCATCCTAATGAAAAGCCACATTGGTTTTTTGACCAACCGCCACCCTCCGGTGAATATCCATCCACCACAAGTTATGATTGTTCCAGAAACCTGCAAAATCCTGCTCCACAATCTGTACCACGCGAGCCCGTTCTTACTACGACATATATTCCAGGATTTGGGCGTGTGAGCATCACCGCTCCTCTGCAATCGGTCCTTCCTCCAGCACCAGCCCCAGAGCCTATTCCTTTTCAACAATATGAATACCAAGTTCCACGGGAAGTGCTTCCAAATCCATGCTATGATGCTGTACACCAGCCACAACCAATGAGACCACCTTCGCATCCAGCCTATCCTCGAAAGCACTCTAGCAATTTTGTACAATCTCGCAGAGGACGTCGTCCACCACATATAAATGCGTCAAGATATTTTTCACCTCTGCCATCGGCATCAGATTCAACGACTCCTACACCAAGTACAAGCTATCAGTCATCTTATGAGCCGGATCCTGAACCAGACTGTGACAACTATGATAATTATGATTCTTCATCATCTTTATGTTCGTCAGTACCTACAACCAGCTCTAAGAATCAGTATAAAAAAAATAGCCGATTTCAAAGACAAGCTAGAAGGCCGCCTTTCCCAAAATCCTCTCTTGCAAGAAATGATCGTTTTCAGAAAGGGGTGAAACGGGTTACTATAAATGAACCTGAAAAAATAAAACCGATTGTTAACAAGAAGAAGCCCGAAACACCTTTATCCCAATTACGGAAGAAGCTTGAAAAGGAACGCAGTGGGATGTTCAGGCTCGGGATTAAGAAATCAGAGCAAGAAATGATTGAACCGGAAGAAAATGTACCTGCTCAATCTACGACTGAGGATGACAGTACAAGTACAGGATCACCGCCACCACCGCAGGAAAACGATGACGATGAAAGTGAACTGGAACTGCTCAAACAGTTTTTAATGTCATCGCGTGTCAATAAAAAGGAAAGTACACGGATTTTAAAGGACCCTGAAGGACTGAAGAAATATTATGAAACATTGAAGGCCGGTATTTCCGCTCGTAAGCAACAGCAGGTCAAGAAGGGAAAGAATGTGAAGAAGACCGGCACTCCACCAAACAAGCGAGTACGGCCACAGCCTGTATCGAAAACTAAGGAAAAAGGATTATCTCTTCAAGAATTGCGTCTTAGATTGGTAAATGGATTTAGCAGTGGTGGAAGTAGTGAGAGCGAAGCAGGAAGTATAATTAGTAGCGTCAGCACTAGGTCCACTGCTAGAAAACGTAATGTACAAAGCAGCAAGCCTACTCCAGCAAATCGTGGACAGCAACCTTCCACTTCCACTGCTGCTCGAGATCAACCAGCACCTGGGAAAGCCAGAAAGTCAATTGGGAAACAAAAGCAAGTTGCCCCAGTTAAGCCGAAAAAGAAACCATCACCTCGTAAGCGTGCTGCAGCCAGAATTGAGAGTAGCGAAAGTGAAACCGAGGAAAACGCAGTTGGAAGCAGCAGCCCAGAAAAAAGTACTGAAAAGAAAACAAAACTAGATGAGGAGGAAGACGAGCGCCAAGAGGAACAACCGGAAAAATCGCGAATTAGAGAGGCTGTGGAAGCTGTGCGCAATGAAAATTTGCAGAAAAAGCAGAACAAGAAAGGGTCTTCCAGAAAACCGGACCAAGTTGAAGATCTGGATCCAATGGAACTGAGTCTAAAAATGTTTTCATCCAGCGTCACCAAAAAGGGAAATACAATTGTTAGACGAAATGACATTTTAGTCAGTGAAGGTGCAAACAAGATTAAATTGGGAAGCGAGTATGAGAAAATTGGAGCGGATTGTGCAAAGAAAGAGGAGAAAGAAGAGATGCCAACAGTTGAAGAAGATTGTGATAATATGAATCCGGAAAACGACGAATTTTTTCAATTCAATCACGACCCCCTGTCCATGGTACAGGTACAGATGGGTTGCAGTGAAGGAGACGGTGGAAATGATACAGTAGAACAAGACCCTTTGGCGGACGATGATGGAAACAGTGAGGTTATTAACCAGCCACAGGATAGGTCTGAAACACAGGAGGAAGAACAAGTGAACCATGACCCTGGTGATGGACAAGGAACCGTTTCTGAAAACCCAGAAGCACCAGAAGAAGAATATGAAGAAGCACTAGAAGAATATGAAGACTTTGAATCTGATTGGTTTAGGTTGGAATCAGTTGAAGGAAATTATGTTGCTCCCCCTCGTGAAGACAAAGAGAATGACCCAAACATCGCTCAAGCTTCCAAAGAAATGGATACGAATGACGAAGCCGAAACCGTTGAAATGCGTCAGGTTAAGGAAGAAGTTGATCTTATGGATGATGATGGTATTCCCAATACCCGTACTGAATAGGTTAAGAAATTAAGCTTTATTATAAAAAACTGATTTACAATGAATTACACATTGTATGAATAACCAACGTATTATTTGTTTATGTATTCACAATTGTTCCTGACTGAATTAACAAATCTTTAATTAATTAATTTGTAATAACATACATTACCTATATTCAATAATGTACTCTTAGTATCCGACCAAACGTATAGTAGTTCCTCTATTAAATAAAGTATATTCCTGATGTTAATTGAAGAGTCGAGTGAGTGACAGCTAATACATTATTTTAATTTTACAAACCCACATTATCAGAAACAAAAATCAAAAGGTAAATACGACATGGAAGTGTTTGTTGTGGTATTCAGAATTCACCACTAGTTGATATATACATAATATAGGTTACCCGAAAATTTAAAAAATCATATGAAATCATCTTTTGAAATAATGAACGATCATTTCCAGCCTTGAAATTTTCCGCATCTTCGTAAGCTGTCCATATTTGGAAAAGTCATGTAATCCGACATTCATCTCAGCATTTTCTTTCGGCGTATATTTATCCTTTTGTAATGTAAAAGAAGGAAGATTGCTAGACCTATCGATGAAATGAGATTGATCAAGAGCCAAGAAAGACGAAATAAAGACTTGTGTACCTACTTAATTTGCTACTTTAGTTGAGGCGTGCACAAGAAAAGAAAGTTTGGTTGGTAAAGACACGATAATGATGACAGCGAACACCTTTCAGCCATCATCAGTCCCGTACATGTGCATTCATGAATTTTAACGAAGCATCCAGAGTATTTAGCAGCAGCCTGTTAATTTCCAATTCATAATCAAATAGCAGAGTAGTGCATGTTTCTTCGCATGTCTGGGATCTCATCATCATCTCTTATTGCGGCTGTCTAATTATAATAACCATAATAAAAATATTTCAGAGGATCAGAGAGTTAAAAAAAACGAACTGTTGGATACAGCATTTACCAAGTGCAATTAGCCCATTATAGAATAGATTTTTTTAAATTCATCAAATTTTTCTGCACGAGAAATGTCAAGTAGGCGACTAAAAGCAAAAAACTAATTATGTTAATAGCAAGTTCAATGCGTGCACAGACACCCAAAAATTCCTCTAGTAATATTCCAGAGTCTGATTTCAAACATTCTCCAGAAGAAGACCAGCGATTGCGATCTTTTATTTTATTCTCCACATTGCTCAAAATCTATACAAAATTCAAAGATTTTTTAAAGAAATTAATAATATTTTGTGAAGTTTCACAATGCCCCATCAACGGATTACCAACAATGCCAGGTCCGGATCAGGGTCTACATTCTTTGAAATCTATACGACATTCGTGGCGGCCTTCTCATTCCTTTGCATTGGTTTACTGAGGGCATATACTTCTCCAGCAATTTCCTCCATGAAGGAGGATCCTCATCTTTTTAATTCCACAACTCTTCCCGAGAAGGATATCATTTCATGGGTTGCCAGCTCTCCACCTTTGGCGTCCTTTGTTGGAACAATGATTTCAGGGCCAATGCTACAATATCTGGGGAGACGCGGAACACTCATTGCTCTGACGATACCTTATATTGTTGGATGGCTTGCCATTGGATTTGCAGGAAGAAGTATCGCCCTTATCATGTCTGGAAGGTTTTTAACAGGCCTTGCAGCTGGCCTGTGTACTGCTGGTGCCCAACTTTACGTTAGTGAATGCGTACGTGCGGAAGTTCGAGGAACGTTGGGATTCCTTCCTGCCATGATGCTGGCGTTTGGTGTGCTCCTAGGATTTGCCACAAGTACATTGAATCTCAACTGGAAGAATTTGGCTCTGGTCATGACCACATTTCCCACATTGCTTCTGGTCATGTCCTTAACCGTTCCAGAGTCCCCTTCATGGCTCCTTCTCAGGGGCAAGGATACTCAAGGATTTAAAAATTTGCAAAAATTGCGAGGAAAGAAAAACGTTGAGAATGTGGAAATGGAGATTTTGGACATGAAGCGAACTATGCAGGCTACAGATCGTCGTGTGAGTCGGGCCAGCATTGACCCGAGGACCAATAAAGTGTCGGTTTTGAAAATGATGCAACAACGACCCATTTGGTATCCTGCCTTCATTGCCGTTTTCCTCATGTTTTTTCAACAGTTTGCAGGAGCAAATGCGGTAAAAATCAATCAATAATAGTGCCAATCTCTATCTCATTTACAATAATTCATTTCACATCTTTCATATCATTTCAGGTTATTTATTATCTCAGCATTATTCTGACCGAGGCGGAGCCTCACAGTTTCAAAATGTCTTTACTGGAACCAAGTAATGGGACAGTACCAGGGACGCCCCTTGCATATGGAATGGATCATAATGTGAGTTCTGTAATTGTTGGCGTTGTACAGTTTCTTGCCTTTTTTGTCAGTTTGCCCCTAATCGATCGATTAGGAAGGAGAATACTTCTTATCAGTTCAGCCGTGGCCATGTCCGTTCCTCTTGGCACACTCGCCTTCTTTTACTACTGTAATCAACCCCAGTTCTTCGTCTCAACTTCTGGCGAAGTAAGTCAATGTGCAAAACTTGTGGAGTCCACTGGGCCATGGCTTCCGGTCACTTGCCTTTCAGCTTTTATTGCTGCTTATTCGATTGGATTTGGACCAGTTTGTTTTATCCTGGTATGCAAAGACCTCTATACAAAGTTGGTTTGTACCTATATAAATAAGATGAATTAATGTATTCTACAATTTTTAGATGGGAGAGCTATTTCCTACCCAGGCTAGAAGTTATCTGTGTTCCTTGACTTCTTTTGTGAATCACTTGTGTCTTTTCATCCTGATCAGAGCCTTTCCTATTGCTATAGATGTGATCGGGTCTCACGGGACCTTTTTCATCTTTTCCGGATGCTGTCTGGTATCAATTTTCTTTGTTCTTTGGGTTGTTCCTGAAACGAAGGGAAAAACATTGGCAGAGATTGAGAGAAGTTTTGTGAAAGAAGTGGAACCGTTACTCCACTAAACAGTACATTTAAATCAGTGTTCATAAATTATTATTATCTTACATGTCATCATGTTATGTATATTTATGTTACGTATGTCAAAAAGGTTTACTCGGTCAAGGAGCAATTCGACCTGTAAAAATGCATATTTATTCGTCACGATATATACCTGTTAGGTTTCTTTATTTCCTTGCAAAACAAAAGGCCAAGTTATACAAATCAATATTTTTAAACAGATGTGTGATGGTTTGGGATACACAGTAACCTATTTTTGGGTTCAGGAAAGTTCATTACAATATAATATTTTGCTTCGGTGCAGTTAGTAGAATACTTGAAGCCAGATAATAAACATTTATTCTAAATAGAAATTATGTAGTAACAAAGTATTATTCTTCGTTTTAACCTCTCTCACTCTCTAATACTTTATTATAAAGTCTTTATTTCTCTCAACTTCTTTGTTCATTTCATCTGACGAGTCATCTCGGTTGCGTAACAGGAGTTACGCAATGCTATTCTATTTCATGGAAGCCCATTTCCAGCAAGTTGGATAGATGTCCCAGATTGTCGTGTACTTTTCCATAGTGTAACAACGAACCATGTTCAAACGACAAGCAAGCTAGCATCATTAAATGAAAACTCATGTGAAAAGTAGTACAAGAACCTGCAATGCTCATTGCTGCTGAACTCAACACCATCGCATGTATCAATTTAGTTAGAGCGTAAAGCGAAAAATAATGAACTGTTCGTTTAAAATCTAAAAGTTGTTCTGTCAATTGAATTAAATCACTGTTAATTTCATTAGTCACGTAATAGACTAAGTGCGTTCTAACCACATACATTACTTGAAACCGCCTGTAATTAACAACTAGTAAAGTAATGCGTAGTAGTATATAAAGCTAATGTAACACAGAGTTATAAATGTTACAATTCACAGAAATCGATTTCTTCAAGCTAGAAGGATTGGAATAGAGCTTTATGTCACTCCTTTTGTTTTCCACTGGGTGTCTTCTGGAGTAACCTGACAGTTATGTAATTTGTTTTCCATTTATCTTACTACCTCTTAAGTATTTTTGTCAAACGGAAATTGTATTTACAGGAAATGAGCGAGACTCTTGGGAAAATTGAGACTCTCAAAACCCATACGTCTATCTCTCTTCTTCTTACAAAAATTCTTGATAACAAATTTTTTCAAAGCAATTTTCTCCTTGAACGTACGTGTTGTCTCTTTATTATTACTATTCTATATTGATTTACCAAGAATTTTCCTACTAATGCTGACTGAAACAACTAAGTATTCCATTATTGAGTGCAACATTCCTCTCATTTGCTCGCGTACCACACGTTAATAATAAAAAAAGGATCTTTTTCCCGTCACTTCTTTCTCTCTCCAGGAGATTTTCACCAAATTCCAACATAAGTTTCCAATTGTCAGTAGATTACTCGCTTGCTCTCCAGCGAGAAGGTAGCTAGCAAACAACAACAATGTACACGTTGAGTACGTGAAACAAAGAAAACTGCAGTCTTCTGAGAAGGAAGGCAGTACAAAGAAGAAGAAAACTTTTTTTTTATAAAAAGTCGGTTATAAATACATTGCTGGGAACAAAAATGTAATGTTCCATGAAAGTGAAATAGGTTATTGTCCAGAAAAAGTTCATATTCCCGTCATAAAATATTCCAAATAACTGATATACCTATTTAGGCGAAAGTCAACAAGTATCATAATACCCCATGACGGAAAAGATACTTTGGATAAATGCTTTGAAATGGAAATGTAATGAGACCAATTAAATCATGTAAATGAATGGGTAACAGTCGGACAGACAAACAAGTTAAATTCAATACTTTTTTATACAAAGTGCATACAAGTAAAAGAGAGAGAGAGGACCAAACCATGAGTAGAAGCAGAACAGATGGACTTTCTTCCCGTGTTTTTGCACTACCGGTCTTTGTACCACTCGTAGTTGTCTGGACTGGCTTGAACAATTTATGAGAAAAGTTTCCCGTGTGTTCCTCTTTTCTTCGTATTCTTTCTCTCCAGGAAAAAGTCCATTAAACATTTTTGTACTGTTCCTCTGATTCTTCTGATGTCTTTTGCACGCTTTGAGACAGACTTGGATCCACCTACTCTTCCCTCCAAGGTTTATCCATTATTCTCTCCATACACACAACAAACTATTATATTACTTTTTTTGGGAAGACACTGTTCGAAGCATGAGCGACTCAATATATTACGAATTAAATTCAACAAGAAGTAAAAAATATGTACATAAAACGGCATTTCCCCCCACCGTGTGAGCGTTATGAAGGGCTCCCTACTTGTGATAATAATGGGAATGCTGTCAACCGATTGAGGTGAAGATAATATAATGGCTTGTTCGCAAGAGCATTTCTTTCTCTCTCTCCCTCTCTCTCTCTTGCCACCCAATAAATCCCTTAAAAAGAAACTTTTTTCTCTTTACTTTTCTTTGTTTAAGTATTCCACGTGTGTGTTCACAAGCTGCCTTACAAAAGCTCACTTTCAAAAAAAAAGTTTTCAGTTTTCTCCTGGGAAAAGAAACGACTCGACGAAAAGAAGAGGAAATAATGTGTTTAGCCCTTGTTGACTTTTCAACGACAACCTGGCGATATTCTATCAGCGCCATTGAATTTATTTGCTGTTAGGAAGCGTTCACACTAAAAGTAATCCCTTTTTAAAAGCCAGGTTTAATGTGTGAAGGTAGCGGAAACAAATAGGTAAAAAATATAAGTCTCTTTTTTCTCGATATAGAATGACCTTAAAGGTACAATGGAATGCAACTGGGAAGCAACATTGAATAAAAAACGAGGAAAAAAGCGTCATCATTTGCTTTTAATCTTTTGGCATCTTTATGACCCTACTATATTTACAAGTTTATCAGATGAAACACACAAAAAAGAGTGGGACCACCCAGCAACCTACACGCCCGAAAGGGAGAAAATCGTTTTTATTTGGAAACATTTTTCTGTGTGATTGTTTTCCCTCATGTTCTCCTATGAAAATTAGATTGTATTTCACTTTAACTACTTGCTCGCCCTTCCCAAGCGGTGTCAGTTGATATCCCCGAAAAAGAGAAAATTTATTGCACCATTGCATTATTTACAAAAAAGTCCTTGAAAATAAAAAGATTTTCTTTTTCTTTCATCAGGATACATGTTCACAAATCACAGCCAGTAGTAGTTTCACTAAATATTCCTCTGTTGTATAGTCCGCTAGCAGCAGAGAGAAGACTTTTAAATGACAGAGGTAGTATTACGCGGACATTATACATAGCAGTTCATTTACAACTTCACATGATATCATCATTAATGCTATTATAGTAAGACTTTAAATGACAGAGGTAGTATTACGCGGACATTATACATAGCAGTTCATTTACAACTTCACATGATATCATCATTAATGCTATTATAGTTAACACTTAGGCATAAACTTGTACATACAATACGCATAAAATATACTTATTAAAATATCTCCAAAGTTTTAAAGTATAAAAACGAAAGAGTAGAGGTAGAGAGCAAAAAAATGTACTCATTTACTTGAAAGTTTTACTAACATTGTTATTGTTTTAAAATTTAGTTTAGTTTATACTGTTCTTTTTATCTCGAGCTCGTTCCTGCTGTGCAGGCAAGTAGCTCCAGAATTTGTGCCCTTTTCCAAACTTGTTGGCGTCCTCGATAGTCTCGGGCAAGTGTTGTTTAAAAGTTTCTGGGAGACAGGCGGCGCTCATCAGTCCGAGGAAAGAGCACAAGCAGAGAATGGCGTATGGGAAGGAAACGTGGATTGTACCCTGTAGGTATTTGCGTAGGAACAAAAAATATATATACATAAAATAAGCGTGTGGATGTGTGGTCAAATAAATTAAATGTGACTTTACATGGTGGCGTGGTTAATATTTTGATTAAAATCTCACTCCCACTCAATTGCATTTACTACGACTGTTTTTGCTAACAAATGAAATGATAGTGTATTGTATAGGAAGAGGTAACGGAAATGGGGCAATGTGTACATGAATTATTCATGAAAATGGTGGTGTGATGTGAGGAGAGAGGAAGGAAAATAAATAAAAAAGTTTGCCAACAAGAAAGTAGGTTGTTTTGTTTTTTTTCTCAATTTTTTTCTTGTTAGTATTATTAAGTAGTGTGGTAGAAATGACTTGTTGTTCTGGTTTATTATTGTAATAAATTCTTGGTAATCTTACGCTGTAGACAATGTAAGGGCCGAATATGCCAATTGTGCTTGCAACCGTGCTGGCCAGACCACTTCCAGTTGAGCGGAGTTGCGTCGGGAAGATTTCTGTACCTTGAAGATAGGCAACTAAAGATGTGATTGTCACACCGAATCTAAATCAAACAAAAATTATACATTTTTTTGAGGCGCAGTAGTCGATTTTGCTGACGTAATCCACGTTAGGATGTATGAGGCTCATTCATAATAATAGCTTTTTTAATGTTTTTGCGCGAAGATGATGTAAAAATACTGACTTAATTCCAAGAGCAGCAATGATGACAATAGTAGCTTGTCCAGGATATGTCACTGCCACGGCGCAAATGAGACAGGAAAGGGTAGACAAACAGAAGAAAGCTGTTTGCGTCCATCTCCTTCCCGTTTTCTCCACCAATTTTCC